>JAGYYJ010000279.1:0-51634 GCA_019671005.1 Hibiscus mutabilis | reverse complement strand
CAATGTAATGCCCATTTAGACATGCACGACTTAAACCCAACAAAACGGTAGAAAAATAAGATTAAATCATATTTTATGGATTAAAATATTTAGTTATGGGCTTTTAAACATGATTATATAGCTTAAGCTCATTTGTAGAAATTTTTACCCGGTTAAAATTCCAACGGGTCCACTGTAAAGCCCATTTAGACAAGCACGACCTAAACCCAACAAAACGACCCCAAAATATGATTACATCATATGTTATGAGAAAAAATATTTAATTATGGGCTTTTGAATATGATTATATAGCTTAACCTCAATTTTTGAACTTTTTACTCGGTTAAAATTCCAACGGGTCCACTTCAAAGCCTACTTAGACATGCAAGCCTTAAACCCAACAAAACGGCCAGAAAATAAGATTAAATCAAATTTTATTAGTTAAAATATTTGATTTTGGGATTTGGAATATTATTATATAGCTTAAATTCAATTTTAGAATTTTTTACTTGGTTAAAATTCCAGCGGGTCCACTATAAAGCCCATTTCGACATGCACAACTTATACCCCAACAAAATTGCTGCAAAATAAGATTAAATCAAATTTTATGAATTAAAATATTTAGTTATGGGATTCTGACATGATTATACAACTTAACCAAATTTTACAACTTTTTACTAGGTAAAAATTCTAACGGGTCCACTATAAAGCCCATTTAGACATGTGCACCTTAAACCCGACAAAACGGCCAGAAAATTAGATTAAATCAAATTTTACGAGTTAAAATATTTGATTATGGGATTTGGAATATTTACATATTAATTTTAGAACATTTTACAAAATTTTACGGGTCATTGTAAAGTTAATATTCTTTAAAATTTTAAACATTTTACTAAACCCAAACTAAAAAAATTCCAACGGGTCCATTGTAAAGCCCATTTAGACATGCACGCAAACCCAAACAGAATGGCCAAAAAGTAAGATTAAATCACATTTTATGACCAAACATATTTGGTTATGGGATTTTGAACATTATTATATAGCTAAACCTCATTTTCATAACATTTTACTTATTTAAAATTCTAACGGTCATCTGTAAAAGTTCATTTAGACATGCACGCTTTAAACCTAACAAAACGACCACAAAAAATAACATTAAACCAAATTTTATGTGTTAAAATATTTTTGATTATGGGGTTTTGAATATGATTATATAGCTTAACCACAATTTTAGAACTTTTTACTCGGTTAAAATTCCAACGTGTTCGCTGTAAAACCCATTTAGACATGCACGCCTTAAACCTAACAAAATGACCCCAAAATAAGATTAAATAAAATTTTATGAGTTAAAATATTTAATTTTGGGCTTTTGAATATGATTATATAGCTTAACCTCAATTTTAGAACTTTTTAGTCGCTTACAATTCCAACGGGTCCACTGCAAAGCCCATTTAGACATGCAAGCCTAAAACCCCAACAAAATGGCCGAAAAATAAGATTGAATTACATTTGATGATTTAAAATATTTAGTTATGGTCTTTTGAACAAGATTATATAGCTTAACTTCATTTTCAAAATTTTTTACTTGGTTAAAATTCCAACAGGTCCACTATAAAGCCCATTTAGACATGCACGCCTTAAACCCCAACAAAACGGGTAGAAAAATAGATTAAATAAATATTTTATGGCTTAAAATATTTAGTTATGGGCTAAAAATAAGATTTTTGAAAATCATTATTTTTAACCTGGATTAAAATATTTAGTTCCATGGGGTCCAATGTAATGCCCATTTAGATTATATAGCTTAAACCCAACAAAACGGTAAAAAATTTAAATCATATTTTATGGAAAAAATATTTAGTTATGGGCTTTTAAACATGATTATATAGCTTAAGCTCATTTGTAGAAATTTTTACCCATTTAACGACCAAGCCCATTTAGACAAGCACGACCTAAACCCAACAAAACGACCCCAAAATATGATTACATCATATGTTATGAGAAAAATATTTAATTATGGGCTTTTGAATATGGTTATATAGCTTAACCTCAATTTTTGAACTTTTTACTAGGTTAAAATTCCAACGGGTCTACTTCAAAGCCTATTTGGACATGCAAGCCTTAAACCCAACAAAACGGCCAGAAAATAAGATTAAATCAAATTTTATTAGTTAAAATATTTGATTTTGGGATTTGGAATATTATTATATAGCTTAAATTCAATTTTAGAATTTTTTTACTTGGTTAAAATTCCAGCGGTCCACTATAAAGCCCATTTCGACATGCACAACTTATACCCCAACAAAATTGCTGCAAAAAAAGATTAAATCAAATTTTATGAATTAAAATATTTAGTTATGGGATTCTGAACATGATTATACAACTTAACCTCAATTTTACAACGTTTTACTAGGTAAAAATTTAACGGTCCACTATAAAGCCCATTTAGACATGTGCACCTTAAACCCGACAAAACGCGGAAAAAAATTAGATTAAATCAAATTTTATGAGTTAAAATATTTGATTATGGGATTTGGAATATGATTACATAGCTTAACCTTAATTTTAGAACATTTTACTAGGTTAAAATTCCAACGGGTCCATTGTAAAGCCCATTTAGACATGCACGCCTTAAACCCAAAAAAAAATGGCCAAAAAGTAAGATTAAATCACATTTTATGACCAAACATATTTGGTTATGGGATTTTGAACATTATTATATAGCTAAACCTCATTTTCATAACATTTTACTTGGTTAAAATTCTAACGGGTCATCTGTAAAGTTCATTTAGACATGCACGCCTTAAACCTAACAAAACGACCACAAAATAACATTAAACCAAATTTTATGTGTTAAAATATTTGATTATGGGGTTTTGAATATGATTATATAGCTTAACCACAATTTTAGAACTTTTTACTCGGTTAAAATTCCAACGTGTTCGCTGTAAAACCCATTTAGACATGCACGCCTTAAACCTAACAAAATGACCCCAAAATAAGATTAAATAAAATTTTATGAGTTAAAATATTTAATTTTGGGCTTTTGAATATGATTATATAGCTTAACCTCAATTTTAGAACTTTTTAGTCGCTTACAATTCCAACGGGTCCACTGCAAAGCCCATTTAGACATGCAAGCCTAAAACCCCAACAAAATGGCCGAAAAATAAGATTGAATTACATTTGATGATTTAAAATATTTAGTTATGGTCTTTTGAACAAGATTATATAGCTTAACTTCATTTTCAAAATTTTTTACTTGTTAAAATTCCAACAGGTCCACTATAAAGCCCATTTAGACATGCACGCCTTAAACCCCAACAAAACGGTAGAAAAATAAGATTAAATCATATTTTATGGCTTAAAATATTTAGTTATGGGCTTTTGAAAATGATTATATAGCTTAACCTCATTTTCAAAAAATTTTACCCTGTTAAAATTCCAACGGGTCCAATGTAATGCCCATTTAGACATGCACGACTTAAAACCCCAAAAAAAACGGTAGAAAAATAAGATTAAATCATATTTTATGGATTAAAATATTTTAGTTATGGGCTTTTAAACATGATTATATAGCTTAAGCTCATTTGTAGAAATTTTTACCCGTTAAAATTCCAACGGGTCCACTATAAAAAGCCCATTTAGACAAGCACGACCTAAACCCAACAAAAAACGACCCCAAAATATGATTACATCATATGTTATGAGAAAAAATTTAATTATGGGCTTTTTTGAATATGATTATATAGCTTAACCTCAATTTTTGAACTTTTTACTCGGTTAAAATTCCAACGGGTCCACTTCAAAGCCTATTTAGAGACATGCAAGCCTTAAACCCAACAAAAACGGCCAAAAAAAAGATTAAATCAAATTTTATTAGTTAAAATATTTGATTTTGGGATTTGGAATATTTATATATATTTAAAATTCAATTTTAGAATTTTTTACTTGGTTAAAATTCCAAATGGTCCACTATAAAGCCCATTTCGACATGCACAACTTATACCCCAACAAAATTGCTGCAAAATAAGATTAAATCAAATTTTATGAATTAAAATATTTAGTTATGGGATTCTGAACATGATTATGATTAACTTAACCTCAATTTTACAACTTTTTACTAGGTAAAAATTCTAAACGGTCCCACTATAAAGCCCATTTAGACATGACATGTGCTTAAACCCGAAAAAAACGGCGAAAAAATTAGATTAATCAAATTTTACGAGTTAAAATATTTTGATTATGGGATTTGGAATATGATTACATAGCTTAACCTTAATTTTAGAACATTTTACTCGGTTAAAATTCCAACGGGTCCATTGTAAAGCCCATTTTAGAGACATGCACGCTTTAAACCCAAAACAAAATGGCCAAAAAGTAAGATTAAATCATTTTTTATGACCAACATATTTGGTTATGGGATTTTGAACATTATTATATAGCTAAAACCTCATTTTCATAAACATTTTACTTGGTTAAAATTCTAACGGGTCATCTGTAAAGTTCATTTAGACATGCACGCCTTAAACCTAACAAAACGACCACAAAATAAACATTAAACCAAATTTTACGTGTTAAAAAATATTTGATTATGGGGTTTTGAATATGATTATATAGCTTAACCAAAATTTTAGAACTTTTTACTCGGTTTAAAATTCCAACGTGTTCCACTGTAAAAACCCATTTAGACATGCACGCCTTAAACCTAACAAAATGACCCCAAAATAAGATTAAATAAAATTTTATGAGTTAAAATATTTAATTTTGGGCTTTTGAATATGATTATATAGCTTAACCTCAATTTTAGAACTTTTTTAGTCGCTAAAATTCCAACGGGTCCACTTTGATAAAGCCCATTTAGACATGCAAGCCTAAAACCCCAACAAAATGGCCAAAAAAAAAGATTGAATTACATTTGATGATTTAAAATATTTAGTTATGGTCTTTTGAACAAGATTATATAGCTTAACTTCATTTTCAAATTTTTTACTTGGTTAAAATTCCAACAGTCCCACTATAAAGCCCATTTAGACATGCACGCCTTAAAACCCCAACAAAACGGTAGAAAAAAGATTAAATCATATTTTATGGCTTAAAATATTTAGTTATGGGCTTTTGAAAATGATTATATAGCTTAACCTCATTTTCAAAAAATTTACCTTAAAAAATTCCAACGGGTCCAATGTAATGCCCATTTAGACATGCACGACTTAAACCCAACAAAACGGTAGAAAAAAATAAGATTAAATCATATTTTATGGATTAAAATATTTAGTTATGGGCTTTTAAACATGATTATATAGCTTAAGCTCATTTTTAAAATTTTTACCCTTAAAAATCAACTAAAATTTTTAGACAAGCACGACCTAAACCCAACAAAACGAAAAACCCCAAAAATATGATTACATCATATGTTTATGAAAAAAATATTTAATTATGGGCTTTTGAATATGATTATATAGCTAACCTAGAACTTTTTATGTTAAAATTCCAACGTCCACTTAAAAGCCTATTTAGACATGCAAAAACCCAACAAAACGGCCAAAATAAGATTAAATCAAATTTTATTAAAAAAATATTTGATTTTGGGATTTGGAAATTATTATTTGAATTAATTTTAGAATTTTTTACTTGGTTAAATTTTGGAATATAAAGATTATATACAACTTATACCCCAACAAAATTGCTTTAGATTAAATCAAATTTTTAAAATTTTAGTTATGGGATTCTGAACATGATTAAACAACAACCTCAATTTTACAACTTTTTACTAGGTAAAAATTCTAACGGGTCCACTATAAAGCCCATTTAGACATGCACACCTTAAAAACCCAAAAATTAGATTAAATCAAATTTTACAAAAAATATTTGATTATGGGATTTGGAATATGATTACATTTTAACCTGACCAAACATTTTACATTAAAATTCCAACGGGTCCATTATAAAGGCCATTTTAGACATGACATTATTATATAAACTAACAAAATGGCCAAAAAGTAAGATTAAATCACATTTTATGACCAAACATTTTGGTTATGGGATTTTGAATTATTATTATATAGCTAAACCTCATTTTCATAACATTTTACTTAGTTCAAAAAATTTAGACATCTGTAAAGTTCATTTAGACATGCACGCCTTAAACCTAACAAAACGACCAGAAAATAACATTAAACCAAAATTTATGTGTTAAAATATTTTATTATGGGCTTTTGAATATGATTATATAGCTTAACAAAAATTTTAAAACTTTTTACTCGGTTAAAATTCCAACGTGTTCGTTGTAAAACCCATTTAGACATGCACGCCTTAAACCTAACAAAACGACCCAAAATAAGATTAAATCAAATTTTATGAGTCAAAATATTTAATTTTGGGCTTTTGAATATGATTATATAGCTTAACCTCAATTTTAGAACTTTTTACTCTGTTAAAATTCCAACGGGTCCACTGCAAAGCCCATTTAGACATGCAAGCCTAAAACCCCAACAAAATGGCCGAAAAATAAGATTGAATTACATTTGATGATTTAAAATATTTAGTTATGGTCTTTTGAACAAGATTATATAGCTTAACTTCATTTTCAGAATTTTGTACTTGGTTAAAATTCCAACAGGTCCACTATAAAGCCCATTTAGACATGCACGCCTTAAACCCCAATAAAACGGTAGAAAAATAAGATTAAATCATATTTTATGGCTTAAAATATTTAGTTATGGGCTTTTGAAAATGATTATATAGCTTAACCTCATTTTCAAAAAAAAATACCCTGTTAAAATTCCAACGGGTCCAATGTAATGCCCATTTAGACATGCACGACTTAAACCCAACAAAACGGTAGAAAAAAATAGATTAAATCATATTTTATGGATTAAAATATTTAGTTATGGGCTTTTAAACATGATTATATAGCTTAAGCTCATTTGTAGAAATTTTTACCCGTTAAAATTCCAACGGGTCCACTATAAAAAGCCCATTTAGACAAGCAATTTTTACCTAAACCCAACAAAACGACCCCAAAAATATGATTACATCATATGTTATGAGAAAAAATATTTAATTATGGGCTTTTGAATATGATTATAGCCCTCAATTTTGAACTTTTTACTCGGTTAAAATTCCAACGGGTCACTTCAAAGCCTATTTAGACATGCAAGCCTTAAACCCAACAAACGGCGAAAAATAAGATTAAATCAAATTTTATTAGTTAAAATATTTGATTTTGGGATTTGGAATATTATTATATTGCTTAAATTCAATTTTAGAATTTTTTACTTGTTAAAATTCAAATGTCCACTATATAAAGCCCATTTCGACATGCACAACTTATACCCCAAAAAATTTGGAAATCAAATTTTATGAATTAAAATATTTAGTTATGGGATTCTGAACATGATTATACAACTTAACCTCAATTTTACAACTTTTTACTAGGTAAAAATTCTAACGGGTCCACTATAAACCCCATTTAGACATGTGCACCTTAAACCCGACAAAACGGCCAGAAAATTAGATTAAAGCAAATTTTACGAGTTAAAATATTTGATTATGGGATTTGGAATATGGTTACATAGCTTAACCTTAATTTTAGAACATTTTACTCAAAAATTCAATTGTAAAGCCCATTTAACATGCAAGAACAAAATGGCCAAAAAGTAAGATTAAATCACATTTTATGACCAAACATATTTGGTTATGGGATTTTGAACATTATTATATAGCTAAACCTCATTTTCATAACATTTTACTTATTTAAAATTCTAACGGGTCATCTGTAAAGTTCATTTAGACATGCATGCCTTAAACCTAACAAAACGACCACAAAATAACATTAAACCAAATTTTATGTGTTAAAATATTTGATTATGGGGTTTTGAATATGATTATATAGCTTAACCACAATTTTAGAACTTTTTAATCGGTTTAAATTCCAACGAGTTCGCTGTAAAACCCATTTAGACATGCACGCCTTAAACCTAACAAAATGACCCCAAAATAAGATTAAATAAAATTTTATGAGTTAAAATATTTAATTTTGGGCTTTTGAATATGATTATATAGTTTAACCTCAATTTTAGAACTTTTTAGTCGCTTACAATTCCAACGGGTCCACTGCAAAGCCCATTTAGACATGCAAGCCTAAAAACCCAACAAAATGACCGAAAAATAAGATTGAATTACATTTGATGATTTAAAATATTTAGTTATGGTCTTTTGAACAAGATTATATAGCTTAACTTCATTTTCAGAATTTTTTACTTGGTTAAAATTCCAACAGGTCCACTATAAAGCCCATTTAGACATGCACGCCTTAAACCCCAACAAAACGGTAGAAAAATAAGATTAAATCATATTTTATGGCTTAAAATATTTAGTTATGGGCTTTTGAAAATGATTATATAGCTTAACCTCATGTTCAAAAATTTTTACCCTGTTAAAATTCCAACGGGTCCAATGTAATGCCCATTTAGACATGCACGACTTAAACCCAACAAAACGGTAGAAAAATAAGATTAAATCATATTTTATGGATTAAAATATTTAGTTATGGGCTTTTTAATATGATTATATAGATTAACCTCATTTTTAGAAATTTTTACATTTAAGACCCAAAGCATTTTTAACTGCATCAATAATTATTCCGATTTCAAACCAACATAAATTAGTATTTTGAATCCATGAAGATCCACAGATAAATTCCTTAGGATTAATCTTAACTTCTAACATGCTATACTCACAACCAAGCAAAACAAATCAGATTTTATCTAAGCATCTAGCACCACGAAATAAGATGCCAATTACACAACTAATAAATACAACCAAATCGAATGATGCTAGCATAACTCAAAACTTAACAAACGACTATATGCAAAATCAAACATGTGCCACCCTACTAGAAGATTTAACAAAGGCTTACAAAGCATCATCTTATACTTGTGATCTTGACTGGGCTTCGGGACAAAAGGTCACTAACTTAACCTGAAACAATGATAGAAATGGCTATATAAGTAATCACTTGATGAGGTAGCTTAAATAGCCAGTATATATATATAAATTAAAAGCTTTAAGAGGTAGCTCAATTCTTTCATCAAATCCATCGGATCTAAATAAATACCAAGCTTGATCGATTGAATTTATTTTATTCATAGAATTCGAACATAGGAACAATTCTAAGTCTATTGAGTCTATGTATGACAACTTAATCAATTGCAAATCATTATAACTACCAATTCCAGCTTGGACGATGACTTAACCATATTAAATAAGGCATTTAAACCAACTTTCGCATATATACATAGTACACATATGAGGCATATACTTCTAGTTACTCATAGTTTTTGAACAAAGAACAGACATGGTATTCAATCAAAGTATATGCAATTAAGCATACAAGTAATTTTAGATATAGAAAATATTCCAACAGAGCATATCCCAAAGAGATATTCATTAATCAATGGATACATCTTACTAGTTATGTAAGTCATTGCTGTAATTTAATCATTTAACCTATAAAACCTTCATGGTTTCTCTTTAATATAGCCTGCCAATATATAGGTTACTTGTCTATTACTTATCAAACAAGTTATCATCTTAACAAATCATGATCAAGTTTACTTATCTATCAAGCATAGCATATCGTAGACTTATGTTATTTTTATAATAGAAAGTAAGCATAGCACCACATAGGCATAGAATACTTGTCATTAAAGATGTATTACGAATTAGATCACAAACTCAATTTTCTTATCACCCAAGGTATAAAGCATATCATTTCATAGACTAGTCATGTTTGTCATATAAAATTTTAAACGTAGCATATTAAAGGCATAATTTTTTTTCACAAGACGTATTAATACTATTCCTTAACTTAGTTTGCAAATTTCATTATTTGTCTTTAACAATAGCCTTGAGAATCGAATTACAGCCTAGGTACACGAATCCCCAACCAACTATCGCCAATAAGATGGTACTTATAGTACCAGTCAATCCCTTCTGTTGTCGCCAAGTGACCAAAAACTTCCCTCCTACTATCACCAAATAAGGACCGTAGTCTACCCCAATCACGAGCTCTATGGACTCTATGGCATGCCAACTATACCTAAGACTAAGTCGAGACCAAGGCTTTCATATTTATCTTATCTTGTTATAGACAGATTGAGCATGGCTCCTTATCAAAATATCATATCAACAAAGCTTATCGCCTTTCATATTAGGCGAGTATTCACATCATGTGAATTTCTCAATAACATTTTCTTATCTTATTCGAATAGCATATTTATTCATATCAGAATATCAATTTACAATACTTATTATTTGTCATGTTATTCATATACATAATTCATGTATAATTTTTTAAGTTTAAGCATTTATTTAGCTCAAGGTTTGCTTAGCAAAAACCATATCTTATGCATGTATTAATCTCAATAAGAACACATAACCAATTCAAACAATTTGCATTTCATGTACCTCTTAGGATTTAAGTACTTACCTCGATCCAAGCATACTTAGCCATATCTTAATCTCAAAAGAAGATAGCATAACTTAGAATTAACAAAAGATGCTCAGGAAGGCTTTAAGCCTATCCCAAGACTTTAAACTACACTCACAGTTTATTTCGAGCTAGATTTGCTCCCAAATCATAATCCCCTTTCTTGTTTTTCTACAACTTGGTCTACTTTAGGTCTTACTTCTCCATCTCCTTCTTGGTCTAGATATAGCAAAAAATACATTTACTTATTAGAATTACTTTCAATTCATGTACCTTATTTTAAAACTAGCCTTAATGTACTAGATTTTCATATCAAAACAATCCCTAACAATCATTCATTTACAACATAATTCAATTATATATATATACTTTTATATTCAACAAAACAGTCCAGTACCGCTCATACATATATGCAAAATAGTCTCATTTTCATGTGTACACACATATATACACGAAACAATCTACTAATGTTCATGTACACATAAATCGGGGCAATTATACTTATACACATATGTGTATACCAAAACAGTCCAACATATATACAAAGCAATCCTTAAAATAGTCTCATAACAGCCCCTTTTTACTGAATTTCAAAGACAGTCCAGTATATACTTTTACATGTACAAAACAATCCAAAAATACATATGTATACTTATATATACTCAAAACAGTTCCATGTTTACTTATATTTATATAAAACTGTCCAATATTTATGTATATACTTATATATGTACTAAACAATTCAATTTTTTATTACAAATTACTCCTTAAGCTTTGCATAATAGTCTTTCCGTTTTAATTATAAAACAGTCCCAAAATATATACAAATAGCTCATTAACAACCCCTAAACCTTTCAAAATAGTCCATCTCTTGTTTTATCCTATATTTTCAGTTTCGGTTATTAACTAACAAAGTGACTCTAAAACTCAAGATGTTAACACATTTGTTACGTATAAACAATCATTTAGGGCTGTCCATGATAGAGTAGCGCAATCTTGGATTTGGAAGCCTTCAATCAAGTTGTTGCAAGAACTAGGAGCTCTAGACTCAATCAAGAAAAATATGGGCAGATCTGAAAATTCAAGAGAAAAGAGAAGGGCTTTTCTTGAAAATTTCATATTCGAGGCTGGAAATTTAAAGAAAAGAAGACAAGATGAAGGATTAGATGATAAGAAATAAGCATATAAATAAAAAAGATGAAAAAAGATTAAGAAAAAGATAGGTAAAACAAATCTGAAAATTCCAGCTTTGTTTATGGAATTATGGAAGATGGTGTGAAGGTTGAAGATGAAGATGGCTTGCGAATTGTTGATGTTGTTTTGTCCTCGGCACCCTCTTAGACTCAATTATCTAAGCAAGCAACCTCAAGCGGCTCTGACCCACCCTCCTAGATGCGATTATCTAGGCAAGCAAGAGTGTGAAGATGATTTCCCTCACAAGAACTTGTCGAACTTATGTTGAAGAAGACTTCGAAGGCACAAGTAATCAGCACTTGCAAAAACAAATTCACTAAATACTTCATAAATCAAAGAAAATTTGTCTTACAATGATGGAGGTTTCATCCATTATAGGTGAAGGATAGACAAAGTAATTTAACTTCTACTAAAACAAGGAAAACCTAATCTAATTAAAAATAATAATAAAATAAGAGCCTTTAAACTCCTTGTGTTTGCGTGGCAAGGGATAGGGTGATAAGGCAAGTGATAAGGGCTGGTTGCTTGGGTAGCAAGTAAGATTGGTGAAGGCTGGTTTGCTTGGGCATCAAGTAAAGGGCTGATAAGAGCTGTTTTGATTGGGCAGCAAGTAAAAGTTGATAGGGCCTTTATTTGGACGAATTTAAGGGTATTTGGGATGGTTTAGATGATAAGAAATTGGTTCTTGGGCAAGGAGGCATGTATGGGCTGTTTTAAAAGCTAACTAGGCCTAAAAACACTCGTAAATCCTAATTTGGGCTAAAAATAAAAATCTGACCCAATCTTTTAGAGTAAAAATTATTGGGTCTAATTACAATAAAAGGGCTAATTAATGGACATCTAAAGGCTCATGGATATCCATCTCCAAAGGTGCAGCAAGTTGAGTTTTTGTGACCCAATTATTCTTGAAGGATGTTAAGTGTGGACTTTCTTCAAGAAATTCTTCTTTCTTCATGGCAGCTTGTAAAATTGATGTTAAATTGTATAATCATGTTGAAAAGCCCATTACTTAATATTTTAAGTCATAAAATTTTATTTAATCTTATTTTGTTTGGGTTTATGGCGAGCATGTCTAAATGGGCTTTATAGTGGAAAGTTGGAATTTTAACCGAGTAAAAAGTTCTAAATTTGAGGTTAAGCTATATAATCATATTAAAAATCCCATCAAATATTTTAACTCATAAATTTTTATTTAATCTTTTTTGTGGCCGTTTTGTTGTGTTTAAAGCATGCATGTATAAATGGGCTTTACAGTGGACCCGTTTGAATTTTAACCGAGTGAAAAGTTCTAAAATTGAGGTTAAGCTATATAATCATATTCAAAAGCCCATATTCAAATATTTTAACTCATAAAATTTGATTTAATCTTATTTTATGGCCGTTTTGTTGGGTTTAAGGTGTGCACGTCTAAATGGGCTTTACAGTGGACCCGTTGAAATTTTAAAAGAGTAAAAAGTTCTAAAATTGAGGTTAAGCTATATAATCATATTCAAAAGCCCATTATCAAATATTTTAACTCATAAATTTTTATTTAATCTTACTTTGAGGCTATTTTGTTAGGTTTAATGCGTACATGTCTCACGTGGCCGACCGTTGTGGCTTGGTTTCTTATTGTATGGATGTTTTGGCCTCACCGTCGCCTCTCGATACCCCAATCTCCCTATTGCTGTTGGGTGATTGTTTGTCACCTCTCTAGGCGCGTTTTCGATCCCTCTGGATTAGCCTTTACTTTTCTCTCCTATCTTATTGGATATTATACATTATTTGGAGCTTTGTCTCTTTTGTTCACCACTTGGTGTCCTTGCTACTCGGGTTTAATGGATAACCATTACCGCATCGGTTTTAGGCTATGGCGAAGCATTTGGCCCTGCTCTATCCCGGGCGTTTCCTCCTTGACTGCCATAGCCGAGTCCTTACAAAAGGCGGTAGCCACACGGTGTTGCCACTATTTTTCCTTCTTGTTTCCTTGGCCCCAACACTTGGTGCTAGGGTTTCATGGCCGAGGCAGCGAGACAAGTTCATACAGCCCATGCAACTTAGTCCAATAGGCTTTTTGGTGCCTGATTCCTTGACTGTGTCAACCGGTACTAGGGTTCCATGGATTTCGCAACCTGACACCGCAACTTCGCCCTCGTTCCATCTGCATCGCCCTTTGTCCCTGCCTTGTGGCTTGGGCTCTCGTCTTGTACGGATCACAATTAGATGCAGCATTCCTGAACGTTGGGGTCTACCCTGGCATTGGACCCGATCCAAGTCTCGACCTTGTGGCCATGCTAGCAAGACTCGGCTCTTCTTTCTCGGCAAGCCCATCATCCACGGTCTCCAGATAGAGTTTGTTTTTCTTACCACTTATGTTTCCTATATTCTTTTCTCCTCTTGCTATATCCACACTCACATGTTTCGTACTCTATTATCATTTAATTTTTATTTTCTTTCTTTATTATATCTTCTTTTCATCCTGATTTATTTTTTGTTTTGGTATATCCTCATCTGTATTTTAATTAATATGCTTTTTAAATGCTCTACAACTCTTATCATCTTAGCTCTCCTCATAATTTTAATTTATTTATTTTTTCCTTTTATGATAACTATAATCCTTTTCTATTTAGTTTTCTTATCTCTCTATTTTTACCTCAACTTTATTTTAATTATTTATCTTTTCTTTTGATGATAACTCTAATCCTTTTCTATTTAGTATTTTCTTTTATCTGGAACTCTAATATCCATAACTTCTCATCTTTTAATTTCTTCTATTTATACCTTGCTTTCCTCCAAATCTTTTATTATTTTACTTTCATTCCTTCTCATTGTTTTCTTACTAGCTTTCCTTTCTTCTTCTCTTTCATGGCTGACTCTATCATTGCCCGCTTAGGCGACCTGAGCTTTACCGATGAAGAATAGGATGTGGTTTTTACGCTGCCGGTTACAATAGAGCTACCTCCAGAGGAGTTTTCATGTTCTTTACTAGGCGAAGTCATCATCGGAAAACTCGTGGATGGGGCTAGTAATGGCCTTGTTTTTTGCTCCATCTGGAAGGATGATAAGGTTCAATCCATCACTGAAATCCATTCAGGTTTTTTTCGAATAGAGTTTTTTGCGCCTTCCAATAGAGATAGTGTTTTGAAATGTGGTCCTTGGGAATTCAACAAGCACTGGTTTGCCCTCGAACCAACAGACCCAAAACTGTTGAACTCACACGCTCCCTCGGGGCTTGCATTAGTACGGTTGTCATGTTCGACTCCCGGATAGATGATGGCAATATGGTTGAGTTCCTGTATGTTCGGGTTATAATGGATGCCTAGAAGCCCCTACGTCGTTGTGTTGTTCTTGGACGGCCTAACAGTAAACCACAACTATGTCCCCCTCCAATATAAACGGTTGCCCTTGTTCTATCACGGTTGCGGTGTTATTGGGCATCAAACTGTATATTGTCGCGTAGTCAAGGCGGATGCTCACACCAAGTTGCAATATGGAGATTGGCTCTGTGCCCCTCGACCAAAAAGGTAAGGTCCCCAAAGAGCCCAAGGTTGCCTTATCTTGCATGAGGAGGGGTCATCTTCGGATCAAGCTGGCAAGTCTGCTCCCTCTCCTTCGTTAGATGCCATGAACGTTGTTGGCGACCAGCAGGCGACGACCATGACAGTTGGTCAAGGTGCTGCACGGCTGGACCCTCTAGCTATGTGTGTTGTAGATACAGTATTCGAGTCGGGGACCAAGGACTCAGGTGAGTTTGAGCTGGCTGGGCATGCCCATGCCGTTGAGCCTACATGGGCTGACACTGCTGCACGCTCTAAGACTGAGACGGATACTGAGCCCGAGATGATTGTTGTAGTGTCCGCAACGCCTGTTGATGTTGTAACTGAGCCGCCGAACAATCCTGCTACTGCTGTGATCGAGCAGACTCCTGATGCAACTGAGATATTGGTTGCTGTTGAGACCGATCTAACTAGGCAATCTACAATTGCTATAGATGAACAACTTGTTGTGGATACCGTGACCGAGCAACCTGAATCTGGGGAAGGTCGTGTTAGCCAAGTCCCTGCATCCACCAATACGGGCACTAACATCACGACCAGATTACACCTAGCTCCTTTGGACAGAGTCTCTGGCTCCACCTCACCTGTTTGGTATGATTCTGTCTTGGGTTCGGATGATGGCCCTCTGGCCGCTTATGTTGATGATATTCTAGAAGAGGATGATTTAGTCACGACTGCCATCTCTAAAGCTGCCGAGGAAGGCCTACGCACTGTTTTTGTTGCTGCTGTGGATGGGAATAGCTGAAAGGAAGATTTTTACCCCGACTCTGGTCCAGGACGTCATCATAGTCATCACGTCAGCCCGTCATAACGGTCTCTCACCTCTCTCAGGGATAGATCTACTTATCTCTAAACCCCGACTATTGATCTGAAGTCAGCCTCTCCTTATGAACGAGTTCCCACTCTCTGTCGGCATGTATCGGCTCACGCAGACTTTGATGCCTGGATGTCTTTTCTGCCGCAATCTGCCCCTGTGGCGAGCCGCACTAGGAACGAAACCACGTCGCATTTTCTCCAAAAAAAAGGCCCTGACCTTATCCTTTGGCCCAGAGAAGCACGGCTACGAAGGGCTCCTCCTCTGTCCATTTGTTCAAACAAGGGCCTCCTCTAACCTTGAAGATTTCTTCTTTGCCTAAAGATAGTATGAGCAACGTTACCAACTTTTCGACGGAGGTTGCTAATCAACCCCGCCAAGACAAATGAGGCTGTTATGCTGGAACTGTCGTGGTCTGGGTAAACCATAGGCAGTTAAGAATTTAGAAAATGATGTTGCCCATTTAGGTCCATATATTATTTTCCTTTGTGAAACGCGTCTGCGTACGCAATAGTGATAGAGTTAAACTTGCTTTAGGTATGAACGGTTGTCTTGTTGTTGATAATGGGTCGAGTTACTCTGGACTTATGCTTTTATGGAATAATAAGATCTCAGTTGATTTGCTTTCCTACTCTAGTCTCCATATAGATGTTGTCATTTCTAATGACACATCTAAATTCCACTTTACGGGCTTGCATGGTTGTTTTAAGCCAAGCGAAAAACATAGAACCTGGGACTTGCTCAACCGTTTGCGTACTGCTTCTCATCTACCCTGGGATTTCAATGAAATTTTACATGACTCTGAGAAACAAGATGGCCGGTGAAAGGTCCGAAATCATATGGAAAGCTTTCATGATTGCCTTCTCTGTAATGACCTTTACGACTATAAGCCAGCTCAAGGTTAGTTCACTTGGACCAAGTCCGGGCCTCGTGTCTCACCGATCCTGGAACGTCTCGACCGCTTTGTTGTAGATAGCAACTGGCGATCTATGTTCTTGACTTTTATAGAGCTTTCTCAGAATACACTGCTCATTCGGACCATAGTTTCCTTCTCTTGGATACGACTTGGGATAAGCCTAGTTTACGTCTCAGTTCTCGTGATGATTTCTTCTGCTTTGAGGATTGCTAGGCACATGAGGAAGAGTGTGTTGCGGCAGTGCACACTATCTGGCACCATATGATGGGATTGGTGATTGATAGGCTTGCTACGATTGGTGAGGCCTTAAAAACTTGGCAACATAGTTACCGAGACAAATCCTGGACAAGGATTGCACCTGGCTCGCTCAGGGTGACCGCAATACTTCCTATTTCTATGCCCAGGCCTCGGGACGTCTTCAGAAAAATCACCTTGCAGATATTTACGATATAGGCAGATCTTGGCAAGATGATCCTGAGGCTGTTCGGAAGGTTGTTGGTGACTACTTCCAAGGCCTTTTTGCATCATCCTCACCATCTGCTGACCCTAACCTCCTAGCTAATATCACCCTGGTAATAACGACTAATACGAACAAACAGCTCACTCGGGTCTACACGGAGGATGAAGTTGTTATTGCCTTTCAGGATATCAACCCCAAAAAAGCCCCTAGAATTGACGGCCTCCCAAGTAGTTTCTTCTGTCAACATTAGGATGTGATCGGGCCTGACTTTATTAAGCTCTGCCTTGACCTCCTCCACGGCGATGTAGATTTAGCTACTGTGAACCATACTGTCATTGTTCTTATACCCAAGATTCCGATGCCAACTTCTATGAAGCAGCTTCGGCCTATTAGCCTGTGCACAGTGATCTACAAAACTGTGGCGAAAGTCCTTGTCAACCGCCTGAATCCTATTCTCCACCTTTGTGTTAGTGAGAACCAGGCTACCTTTGTGAAAGGACGAATGATCTCAGACAATATTCTCGTGGCCTATGAGATTGTCCACTCCTTGAATGCTCCGCAATCCGCAGCCACTCAGGGTGCTTCTCTAAAGTTAGATATGGAGAAAGCCTTTGACAGGGTGGAATGGTCATTTCTCTGTGCTATGGGCTTTGCCACGCCTTGGGTAGATCTTATTCTTCGCTATGTTTCCTCGGTTACCTTCTCTGCCTGTGTGAACGGGAAACTTACAGCCACTTTCTGCCCCCACCGTGGTCTACGATAGGGAGACCCTCTCTCTCATTTCCTTTTCTTTCCCTGCACGCAGGGCCTTTCTACCTCTCGTCTAGTCGCGCAAAGAGAGGGTAACCTCTATGGGCTCCGTGCCAGTCGTTACGGGCCTTCTGTTAACCATTTACTATATATGGATGATAGCTTAGTCTTCCTGAGAAATGAGCTCTATGAAGCTCAATGCCTAAAGAGTATTCTCCAATCCTATGCCTCATCCTCTGGTCAGTGTGTTAATTTTGACAAGTCTACCATCTTTTTCAGTTCGCACACTCCCCCCGACTTTAAAATGGTTGTCCGCACTCATCTTGGGGTACGGGAAGTTGATGATCCGGGCACTTACCTGGGGATCCCTCTTCTCATAGGTCACAACAAGTCTGAGGCGCTCGATTTCGTGCGAGATAGGGTTGGTACTCGGGTCACCAGCTGGACTAAGCACCTACTCTCTTATAGTGGTCGAGAGATTTTTCTCAAGTCTGTCGCTCAAGCCATTTACTTCTGATCCTAGATAAGTGTTTCAAACTTAATCTAAACTCCCAACAACCATCTTCAAACCTTTTAAAAGCAGTAAAACACGTTTCCACTCACTATAAACCAATCGCTCCACTTGTCGGTGCACAATCAAACTTCCGGAGCTCCTAAACCCTTTCCAAACGCCAAAGGATCCAACTCCCCTACTTTACCCAAATAAAAACAGAGGATTAATGCACTTCCATGCATCTCTAATTTCTAGCAACCAACAAACACAACTTCGCCTCACTTTAAACCATCAAACGCCTTTCTAAAACAACAGAAATCATCACCAAACCTCATCTAAACAAAGCCTAGTCAAAACCTATTGATTTTAACATCTCAACAACATCAATTAACATCCAAAACATATTTATAACGTCCTTATACCTCTAGCAACTCTGCAACACCAAGATCACATCAAAATCCAACAATCTACAATCTAGAAAATTAGCAATTCACATAGTTTCAGGATTTCTTTTATTAGCATCTTCCTTTAACATTAAAACACGTCTTAAAGGAGATCTAAATCAATTAGATTCAATATAAAATAGATCCATAAAATGTTCATCCAAATTTCACATCAAAACTCAAATCCATAAAACCTTGATTAAATCATAAACGTATAATAAAAATTAGTTGTAAAGGATCAAGAACTTGGGAATTTCATTAAAGAACCTTTAATTAGAGGAGAGAAATGAAAATCATCTTTAATTGCTGATTTCTCCCTTAATTGGCAAAGATTAGATGAAAACTTCAAGAATCCAAGTAGATTTTGTTGTAGGAATTAAAGAAATCAAATAGGTAATCAAAAGGAAATCAAAAGAGATTGATTCCTGAGAATTTTGGAAATAAATTGATAGTTTGGCTACTGAGAAAGTTGAGAGAAAAGTTAGTTACGTGAGAAAATGAATTGTTTTAATTAAAAACCTTTTTATCAATTATATTTTATTTAATATTAAAACAATTTAAAAATCTTTTTAAAATAGCCAAAATTAATGGAAAAATCTAATGAAAAAGTTTGGTTAATTAGCTCCTTAAAGATTCTAAGTTTTGACCTTTTTACGATTTAGTCACCAAAATAGTTTTGAAAACTTTACATTTTAGTCACCGGACCAAAATGTTCCAAAATCCAATTTAATACCTTCAAATTGAATATCAAACCCTTATAATAATAATTAAACATTTTCTAGCATTTTTCCATATTTTATTTTAGTAAAAAACAATTTATTAAGATTAAATTCCTGAAAACTAGCTCGTATTGCCTAATCCGGTTCTCCCGAACCGTCTACACCCAAAATCGAGGAGTTACATAATCTCAATTTTAGAACTTTTTAGTCGGTTAAAATTCTAACGAGTCTACTATAAAGCTCATTTAGACATGCACACCTTGAACCCCAACAAAATGGTCGCAAAATAATATTAAATCAAATTTCAAGAGTTCAAATATTTTATTATGGGATTTTGAATACGATTATCTAGATTAACCTCAATTTCATAAATTTTACTCGGCTAAAATAACAATGGGTCCACTGTAGAGCCCATTTAGACATGCATGTCTTAAAAACGACCAAAATAAAATTAAATCAAAAAAATAAGATTAAATCAAATTTTATGGAATTTTGAATATGATGATATAGCTTAACCTCAATTTTAAAACTTTTTACTCGGTTAAAATTCCAACGGGTCCATTGTGAAGCCCATTTAAGCATGCACGCCTTAAACCTCAACAAAACGGTTGAAAAATAAGATTAAATCAAATTTTATGACTTAAAATATTTAGTTATGGGCTTTTGAACATGATTATAGAGCTTAACCTCTTTTTCAAAAATTTTACTCAGTCAAAATTTCAACGGGTCCACTGTAAAGCACATTTAGACATGCACGCCTTAAACAACAAAAAGGCCACAAAATAATATTAAATCAAATTTTCAGAGTTAAAATATTTGATTATGGGCTTTTGAATATGATTATATATCTTAACCTCAATTTCAAAACTTTTTACTCGATTAAAATTCTAAACCACTATGAAGCTTATTTAGACATGCACCCCTTAAGCCCAACAAAATGGCCAAAAAATAAGATTAAATCACATTTTATGAATTAAAATATTTAGTTTGGGATTTTGAATGTGATTATATATCTTAACATCATTTTCAAAAAATTTAACTCGATTAAAATTCCAACGGGTCCACTGTAAAGCCCATTTAGACATGCACACGTTAAACCCCAACAAAACGGCCAAAAAATAAGATGAAATCAAATTTTAAGACTTAAAATATTTCTTTATGGACTTTTTAACATGATTATATATCTTAAACTCATTTTCAGAAACTTTTACTTGGTTAAAATTCCAACGGGTCCACAACAAAAGCCCATTCAAACATGCACGCCTTAAACCCAACAAAACGGCAACAAAAGAAGATTAAATCAAATTTCATGAGTTAAAATATTTCATTATGGGCTTTTGAATATTATGATATAGCTTAACCTCAATTTAAAACTTTTTACTCGGTTAAAATTCCAACGGGTCCATTGTGAAACCTATTTAGACATGCATGCCTTAAAACCCAACAAAATGGCTAAAAAATAAGATTAAATCAAATTTTATGACTTACAATATTTATTTATGGGCTTCTGAACATGATTATATGACTTAACCTCAATTTTAAAACTTTTTACTCGGTTAAAATTCCAACGGGTCCACTATAAAGGCCATTTCGACATGCACGTCTCAAACCCTAATAAAATGACCCAAAAATATGGTTAAATCAAATTTTATGACTTAAAATATTTAGTTATGGGCTTTTAAACATGATTATACAGGTTAACCTCATTTTCAAAAATGTTTACTTGGTTAAAATTCCAACTGGTCCACTATAAGCCCATTTAGACATGCACTCCTTAAATCCAACAAAACGGCCAAAAAAAGAAGATTAAATCAAATTTCATGACTTAAAATATTTGATTATGGGCTTTTGAATATGATGCTATAGTTTAACCTCAATTTCAAAACTTTTTAATCGGTTAAAATTCCAACGGGTCCAGTGTAAAGCCCATTTAAACATGTACGCCTTAAACCCCAACAAAATGACCGAAAAATAAGATTAAATCACATTTTATGATTTAAAATATATATTTATAGGCTTTTGAACATGATTATATAGCGTAACCTCATTTTCAAAAATTTAAACGGGTCCACTATAAAGCCTATTAAGACATGCACGCCTTAAACCCAACAAAACAACAACAAAATAAGATTAAATCAAATTTTATAAGTTAAAATATTTGATTATGGGCTTTTGAATATGATTATATAGCTTAACATCAATTTCAAAACTTTTTACTCGTTTAAAATTCCAACGGGTCCACTTTGTAAAGACCATTTAGACATGCACACCTAAAACCCAACAAAATGGCCGAAAAATAAGATTATATCAAATTTTATTACTTAAAATATTTAGTTATGGCCGTTTGAACATGATTATATAGCTTAACCTCATTTTCAAAAAAAATTACTCAGTTAAAATTACAACATGTCCACTGTAAAATCCATTTAAATATGCGCACCTTAAACCCAACAAAACAACCACAAAATAAGATTAAATCTAATTTTATGAGTTAAAATAATTGATTCTGGGCTATGGAATATGATTATATAGCTTAAACTCATTTTAAGAATTAAAATATTTATTTATGGGCTTTTGAACATATTTATTCAGCTTAACCTCAAATTTAGAACTTTTTACTCGGATAAAATTCCAACGGGTCCACTCTAAAGCACACTTAGACATGCAAGCCTTAAACCCCAACAAAACGGCCAAAAATAAGATTAAACCATATTTTATGACTTTAAAATTTTAGTTATGGGCTTTTGAAGATTATTATTTAGATTAACCTTGATTTCAAAAAAATTTTATTCAGTTTAAATTCCAATGGGTCCACTATAAAGCCCATTTAGACATGCAAGCCATAAACCCCAACAAAACGGCCAAAAATAAGATTAAATCACATTTTATTTCTTAAAATATTTATTTATGGGCATTTGAACATGATTATATAGATTAACCTCATTTTTAAAAAAATACTCAGTTAAAATTCGAACGTGTCCACTATAAGCCTATTTAGACATGCACGCCTTAAACACAAATAAAAGGCCACAAAAGAAGATTAAATAAAATTTCATGAGTTAAAATATTTGATTATGGGCTGTTGAATATTATGATATAGCTTAACTACAATTTCAGAAATTTTTACTCGGTTAAAATTCCAACTGGTCCACTGTAAAGCCCATTTAAACATACACGCTTTAAAACCCAACAAAACGGCCGAAAAATAAGATTAAATCACCTTTTATGACTTAAAATATTTAGTTTTGGGCTTTTGAACATGGTTATATAGCTTAACCTCATTTTCAGAAATTTTTACTCGGTTAAAATTCCAACGGGTCCACTATAAAGCCCATTTAGACATGCACGCCTTAAACCTGACAAAACGACCACAAAATAAGATTAAATCAAATTTCATGAGTTAAAATATTTTATTATGGGCTTTTGATCATGATTATATAGCTTAACCTCATTTTCATAATTTTTTACTCGGTTAAATTTCCAACATGTGCTCTGTAAAGCACATTTAGACATGCACACCATAAACCCAACAAAACGCGGTCACAAAATAAGATTAAATCAAATTTTATGAGTTAAAATATTTGATTATGGGCTATGGAATATGATTATATATATTAACCTCATTTTTAAAAATTTTTACTCTGTTAAATTTCCAACGAGTCCACTATAAAGCCCATTTAGACATGCACGCCTTAAACCCCAACAAAACGGACTAAAGATAAGATTAAATCAAATTTTATAAATTAAAATATTTAGTTATGGGATTTTGAACATGATTATATAGCTTAACCTCAATTTTAGAACTTTTTACTTGGTTAAAATTCCAATGGGTCCACTATAAAGACCATTTAGACATGCTCGCCTTAAAAACAACAAAACGGCCAAAAAATAATATTAAATCACATTTTGTGACTTAAAAAATTTATTTATGAGCTTTTGAACATGATTATATAGCTTAACCTCATTTTTAGAAATTTGTACTTGGTTAAAATTCCAACGAGTCCACTGTAAAGCCCATTTAAACATGCACATCTTAAAACCAGCAAAACGGCTACAAAATAAGATTAAATCAAATTTTATGAGTTAAAATATTTGATTATGGGCTTTAAAATATTATTATATAGCTTAACCTCAATTTCAAAACTTTTTACACGGTTAAATTTCAACGGGTCCATTGTGAAGCCCATATAGACATGCACACCTTAAACCTCAACAAAACGGTCAAAAACATAAGATTAAATCAATTTTTATGACATAAAATTTTTAATTATGGGCTTTCGAACATGATTATACAACTTAACCTCAATTTTAGCACTTTTTATTGGGTTAAAATTCCAACGTTTCCACCATAAGCCAATTTAGATATGCACACCTTAAACCTCAACAAAGCGGCCAAAAAATTAGATTAAATCTAATTTTATGACTTAAAATATTTAGTTATGGGCTTTTGAACATGAGTATATAGCTTAACCTCATTTTCAAAAAATTTTACTCGGTTAAAATTCCAACGGGTCCACTATAAGACCATTTAGACATGCACGCCTTAAACCCAACAAAACGGCCACAAAATAAGATTAAATAAAATTTCATGAGTTAAAATGTTTGATTATGGGCTTTTGAATATGCTTATATAGCTTAACCTACATTTAAGAACTTTTTACTCGATTAAAATTCCAACGGGTCCAATTTGAAACCCATTTAGACATTCACGCCTTATACCCAACAAAACGGCCATAAAATAAGACTAAATAAAATTTCATGATTTAAAATATTTGATTATGGGATTTTGAATATGATCAATTTTAAAACTTTTTACTCGGTTAAAATTCCAATGGGTCCACTACAATGCCTATTTAGACGTGCACGCCTTAAACCTCAATAAAATGGCTGCAAATCAAGATTAAATTAAATTTTATGAGTTTAAATATTTTATTATGGGATTTTGAATGTGATTATATATCTTAAACCCATTTTCATAAATTTTTACTCGGATAAAATTCTAACAGGTCCACTATGATGCCCATTTAGACATGCACGCCTTAAACCCAAACAAAATGGCTGCAAAATATGATTAAATTAAATTTTATGGCTTAAAATATTAAGTTGTGGCTTTTTAAACATGATTATACAG
The DNA here is from genome assembly GCA_019671005.1 of Hibiscus mutabilis. Classification (NCBI taxonomy): domain Eukaryota; kingdom Viridiplantae; phylum Streptophyta; class Magnoliopsida; order Malvales; family Malvaceae; genus Hibiscus; species Hibiscus mutabilis. The sequence continues at coordinate 26,704 of JAGYYJ010000279.1, read as the reverse complement.
CTTAACATCAATTTTAGAACATTTAACTTGGTTAAAATTCCATCGGGTCCACTATAAAGCCCATTTAGTCATGCATGCCTTAAACCCTAACAAAACAAAAAAAAATAAGATTAAATCAAATTTTATGACTTCAAATATTTATTTATGGGCTTTTGAAAATGATTATATAGCTTAACCTCATTTTCAGTAATTTTTATATGGTTAAAAATAAAACGGGTCCACTGTAAAGCCCATTTCGACATGCACGCCTTAAACCCCAACAAAATGGCCGAAAAATAAGATTAAATCAAAATTTATGACTTAAAATATTTTGTTATGGGTTTTTGAAAATGATTATATAGCTTAACCTATTTTTAGAAATTTTTACTCGGTTAAAATTCCAGCGGATCCACTGTAAAGCCTATTTTAGACATGCATGCCTTAAAACCAACAAAACGGCTACAAAATAAGATTAAATCAAATTTCATGAGTTAAAATATTTGATTATGGAATTTTGAATATGATTATATAGCTTAACCTCAATATTAAAACTTTTTACTCGGTTAAAACTCCAAAAGGTCCACTATGAAGCGTATTCAGACATGCATGCCTTAAACCCTAACAAAACGATCGAAAAATAAGATTGAATCAAATTTTATGACTTAGAATATTTAGTTATGCACGCTTTTGAACATAATTATACACCTTAACCTCAATTTTAGAACTTTTTACTCGATTAAAATTCCAACGGGTCCAATGTAATGCCTATTTAGAGATGCACGCCTTAAACCCCAACAAAATGGCCACAAATTAAGATTAAATCAAATTTTATGAGTTCAAATATTTTATTATGGGCTTTTGAATATGATTATATAGCTTAACATCAATTTTAGAACTTTTTACTCGGTTAAAATTCCAACAGGTCCACTTTAATGCCTATTTAGACATGAAGGCCTTAAACCTCAACAAAATAGCCGCAAATTAAGATTTATTCAAATTTTATGAGTTCAAAATTTTGATTATGGTCTTTTGAATATGATTATATAGCTTAAACTCAATTTTAGAACTTTTTACTCGGTTAAAATTCTAACAAGTCCACTATGATGCCATTTAGACTTGCACGCCTTAAACCCAAACAAAATGGCAGCAAAATAAGATTAATTTATATTTTATGACTTAAAATATTTAGTTATGGGCTTTTGAACATAATTATACACCTTAACCTTAATTTTAGAACTTTTTACTCGGTTAAAATTCCAACGGGTGCATGCATGCCGACTTCCCTCATTTCTAGTCCTACAACTTCAATTCTATCTTGGCTTGAGGAAGGGGCTGCCTGCTTATCACGTCCATCCTTTGTGTTACTTCTAACGGTCCTTTGGAATAAATGGAATAGAAGTAATGACTAGGTACATAATCGTCAGATCCAGCCTCCTTGGCTTACGATTATCAATTCACAAGGACTTCTTTGCGACTATGAGGTGGCAACATCAACCAGCTCCACCTCGAAGCCGATGGACGAACTGACTCTTGCTTGTCCGCGATGGAAGTCACCTCGGGCCGGTTACTTAAAACTCAACACAGACGGGGCATTTGATCCTCTAACCAGGGCTGCAGCTGTGGGTGTTGTAGCACGCGATGCTAGCGGGGCAGTCATAGGTAGGCTTGCTCAAAACTTGGTTAACTATACGGATGCTACCTCAGCCGAAGCACAAACAGTTATTGCTGGCATTCTCTTTGGTCGTGATCGTGGATGGTCCAGACTGATTATTGAGACCGATTCAGCAATAATAGCTAATAAAACTAATTAGAAATGTGATGATTTGTCTATTCTAAGGTCCTCTATTGAGCTTGCTCACTGTCTGCTTGCCAATGAAGATGACTTTAGTGTTTGTTTTGTTCCTAGGATGATGAACACTATTACCTCTAGGGCTTTTTGGACTATGTCGTCTATCTCCTTCGCTGCGGTTTATCCTGATTTTTTACATACTATTGTAACAAATGAGATTCCGTCTCATCCTAAGCTAATATATTTGGATACTCATTTCCACATAGGTTCTCACTAGGGGCCTCCTGATCAATTGTGTGTTTAGATGGGTTTTTAATGAGGCCCGCCTTTCCTCAAAACTTTTTTCCAACGGGTCCACTATAAAGCCCATTTAGACATGCATGCCTTAAACCCCAACAAAATGGCCGAAAAATAAGATTAAATCAATATTTAAGACATAAAATATTTAGTTACGGGCTTTTGAACATAATTATATAGCATAACCTCATTTTTAGAACTTTTTACTAGTTAAAAATTCAATCCATAGTAAAATTCCATTAGACATGCACTGGGGCTACAAAATAAGATTAAATCAAATTTCATGAGTTAAAATATTTGATTATCATATTTTGAATATGATTATATATAGCTTAACCTCAATTTCAAAACTTTTTACTCGGTTAAAATTCCAACGGGTCCACTATGAAGCCCATTTAGACATGCATGCCTTAAACCCCAACAAAACGGTCAAAAATAAGATTGAATCAAATTTTATGACTTAAAATATTTAGTTATGCGCTTTTGAACATGATTATACAACTTAACCTCAATTTTAGAACTTCTTACTTGGTTAAAATTCCAACGGGTCCACTATAATGCCCATTTAGAGATGCACGCCTTAAATCCCAACAAAAATGGTTGTAAATTAATATTAAATCAAATTTTATGAGTTCAAATATTTTATTTAAGGGCTTTTGAATATGATTATATAGCTTAACCACAATTTTAGAATTTTTTACTGTTTAAAATTCCAACGGGTCCACTGTAAAGCCTATTTAGACATGTAGGCCTTAAACCTCAACAAAATGGCCACAAATTAAGATTAAATCAAATTTTATGAGTTAAAAAATTTGATTATGAGATTTTGAATATGATTATATAGCTTAAACTCAATTTTAGAACTTTTTACTCGGTTAAAATTCTAACAGGTCCACTATAATGGCCATTTGGACATGCACACCTTAAACCCAAACAAAATGGTCATAAAATACGATTGAATTAAATCTTATCACTTAAAATATTAAGATATGGGCTTTTGAACATGATTATACAGCTTAACCTCAATTTTAGAACATTTTACTCTGTTAAAATTCCAACTAGTTCACTGTAAAGCCCATTTAGACATGCACGCCTTAAACCCCAACAAAATGGCCGTAAAATAAGATTAAATCAAATTTTATGAAATAAAATATTTATTTATGGGCTTTTTAATATGATTATATAGTTTAACCTCTATTTTAGAACTTTTTACTTGGTTAAAATTCCAACGGGTCCACTGTAAAGCCCATTTAGACATGCACGCCTTAAACCCCAATATAACTGTCAAAAAATTAGATTAAATCACTTTTTATGACATAAAATATTTATTTATGGGCTTTTGAACATGATTATATAGCTTAACCTCATTTTTAGAAATTTTTACTCGTTTAAAATTCCAACGGGTCCACTGTAATGCCCATTTAGACATGCACGACTTAACCCCAACAAAATGGCCACAAAATAAGATTAAATCATATTTTATGAGTTAAAATATTTAATTATGGGCCTTTGAATATGATTATATAACTTAACCTCAATTTTAGAACGTTTTTCTCGGATAAAATTCTAGCAGGTCTGTCGCAACCTCTTTTAAGGGGTCCCTACGTTTTTTTTATAAAAGACAAAACAACGGAGTCACCACCAATCTTTTTAAAAGGTGTGATCAGATCACCTAAAAATGGTTCATTTTAATAAAACAATTTTATTTTATTAAAACAACAGTTTTGGTCTGCAAAAACTCAAAAATGGGTTCAGGAGTCGGTTAAGGGTTAGCAGCCCCACAGCGCCCAAAAATTGGTACCTAGCCGATTACAAAAAGTTTTAATGTTGGAAGTCGCAAATTCATGTGAAATTTAATTTATTGTCTATTTATGAGTATGATTTCACTTTAACGGCCCCACCATTCGGAAAGTATGATTTCACTTTAACGGCCCCACCATTCGGAGAGTAAACTTTAATCACCGCCAACACTTCTGGCGCTAACCCTTTACCTCCTTTTGGTAGGACATCGCATTAATTAAGTTCCACTTTTTATTAGACAAGCACAAAAATAATTAGTGTGTTGAGACCTTTTATTTTTCTAAGTTGGTAATTGTTAACCCTAAGAATTTTCTAAGTGAATTTTACCTATTAGGGTTCAAAATATTATTAAGTGTGTTTTATTAATTTGATGTGAAGATAATTTTATTAAACTTTAAGTCTCTAAATTAAACTAAGGTTGTAATACTAGAGAACCTAAACCTAAGAGTTTTACCTAAACTAATACTTTAAAAAAACAAACAGTTAAATATTTTAAATTAACGTTATAAAGGTAACATTAATTCAATTTAAAATATGGAGAAGTATGAAGGAATTTAATAAAATGTTAAAACACAATATACCCCTTAAAAATGTGGATTAAATGAAATTAAAATGGCCCACTTTATTTGAAATGAGCATAAAGCCCCAAAACACTATTATTCAACTTTTGTTTTAAAATAAAGATCAAAACAACACATTTTAAAAATTCATCAAGTGTTCATGTAAAAATATTGAAAATGAAGAACAAGGGTCTTTAAAAAACTTTAAAAAAAAGTATAGAATTGCTCTAGTTATAGTTAAATTCGAAATAAAGAAATAAATAAAGAACAAAAGCAATATACCTAAAAACCAAACTTTTCCTCTTGTATTCAACTTGAAAATGCCAATACAAACTTGAGAATGTTTATGTGATTTTTGGATGCTTTTGGGTGTCCAATACAAGTGAATGAGAGGGGCTTATATAGGATTCTTCATCCGAAAATACAAGGAAATTCAAACAAAAATCCCAAAAATCAAGTAAAATTATTCCCCTAATTTCTTTGATTTAATTCCAATATTTCCTTCTTCAAATCTGGACCAAATTCGTTTCCTCCTTTTCTTGATTTTGACTCTAATCTGCAGAATGAATTCGGGCTGGCATATCCTCTTTTCCTTGATCGAATCTGCCCCAAAATTGTTTTCCCTTTTTAATTCAATTTCTCATTTTGTTTGCAGCATTGTAGGTTGCGAGAATGAATGGCAACAAGCGTGTGGAGGCTTGGCTGCTCTGTAGTGGGGGCCACACGTAGAAAAGGAGTTAACCAGCTTTCAATTTCTGATCGAATCTAGACCATTGGATCCCATTTGGATCTAATGGTTAATAACTAGCTGCACATAGAGAAAATAAAAAATTAATTGGGGGTTTTTATTTGGGCCAAATGGGTTTTATTGTATTAGGTTTTAATTAAAATGGACTCTTATTTAAATTGGACATTTTATTTAAATAAATGGACCTTTTTTGATTTTTTTTAGGTTTTATATATAATACTACTACTAATAATAATAGAAACACATATACGAAGAAAATTGAACCGAATAAAATAACGATGGCTAAAATTCAGTGACAACAACTGCCCCTCTTTGCTCATTTAAGTGAAACAGGAATAGAGAAATAACAAAAAAGGAATTGATTTTTTAGCCGGACTGCAAAATGGACGATGAACGTCAAAACAGGGTTCCATTCTCCTTATGCCTGAACGAATAGGCAGGTTCTATTCTTCTCATGCTTGAATAGATAAGCAGGTTCCACTCTCTTCATGCCCGAATGTGTAGGCGGGTTCTATTCGCCTCATGCTCTACTAGATAAGCTGGTTTCACTCTCCTCATGCCTAAATGGATAGGCGGGTTCTATTCCCCTTATGCTCGAATAGATAAGCAGGTTCCACTCTCCTCATGCCCAAATGGATAGGCAGGTTCTATTTTCCTCATGCTCGAATAGATAAGCAGGTTCAAAAAAAGGGTTCCATTCTCCTCATGCACGAATGGATATGCAGGTTTTATTCTCCTCATGCTCGAATAGATAAGCAGGTTCAAAAAAGGGTTCCATTCTCCTCATGCACGAATGGATATGCAGGTTTTATTCTCCTCATGCTCGAATAGATAAGCAGGTTCAAAAAAGGGTTCCATTCTCCTCATGCAAAAATGGATATGCAGGTTCTATTCTCCTCATGCTCAAATAGATAAGTATTTTCAAAAAAGGGTTCCATTCTCCTCATGCACAAATGGATATGCAGGTTCTATTCTCCTCATGCTCGAATAGATAAGCAGGTTCAAAAGGGGTTCCATTCTCCTCATGCAGGAATGGATATGCAGGTTCTATTCTTCTCATGCTCGAATAGATAAACAGGTTCAAAAAAGGGTTCCATTCTCCTCATGCACGAATGGATATGCAGGTTCTATTCTCCTCATGCTTGAATAGATAAGCAGGTTCAAAAATGGTTCCATTCTCCTCATGCACGAATGGATATGCAGGTTCTATTCTCCTCATGCTCGAATAGATAAGCAGGTTCAAAAAAAGGTTCCATTCTCCTTATGCACGAATGGATATGCAGGTTCTATTCTCCTCATGCTCGAATAGATAAGCAGGTTCAAAAAAGGGTTCTATTCTCCTCATGCACAAATGGATATGCAGGTTCTATAAAGGGTTCCATTCTCCTCATGCACGAATGGATATGCAGGTTGTATTCTCCTCATGCTCGAATATATAAACATGTTCAAAAAAGGGTTCCATTATAGTCATGCACGAATGGATATACAGGTTCCACTCTCTTCGTGCCCGAATGGATAGGCGGGTTCTATTCTCCTCATGCTCGAATGGACAGGCGGGTTCTATTCTCCTCATGCTCAAATAGATAAGCAATTTCAAGACACAGAGAGATGTAATTTCAACCTTGATTGGAAATTCAACCTTTTATCCCATAAACTAATGAATGCGGTGTTGCCCTTACTATTTCTTGATGTGATGGTAAACAATTGCTCTTAGATTTGGAATCAATACCAAGAAACCTATGTTTTTTTTCATGAATCTATGTCACTTTACTTGTAAGATGCAAGAGAATGGTTAGTAATGAGGATTTAAAGAGAAATAAAATGCTATAAATGAGGATTTAAAGAAAAATAAAGGCTGGAAATGAGGGTTCAAAGGAGAACATCATGGCAAACATGGAAAAGAGCAAAGTCAAATCCAAAATCCATAGTATGAATGATTCATGAATCCATCAACCGGATAGTGTCCCGCTTTTAGGTGGTTCTCTTTAACCCACCCACTCCCGAATTTTAATTTTCCCACTTTTCTAATCTCAATCAGATATTAGAAGTTTGGGGTCCATAAAGAAAGGTTAACTCAATTGGGTGGAATGTATTATGAAAACAAACTTCTTTCCTCAAATATTCATGTGTGATCTAAATGGTCTTTTAAGGCTTGTAATGTAGGTTAGGCTCGGGTTACAAAAAAAGATATATAGGCTCAAATACATGCTTAAGGGTGATTAAACCAAGGATCAATCTTTCTTGAAGAATTCTCTATTCCTTTATTCTTTGGATCACTCTAGACTACCTATTTTGGGTTTTCAACCTAGAGTTCATTTTCCTTTCTGGCACATATCTCATCTGAAGGATTCTGCACATGTTTTTCTCTTGTTTCAAATTTTCCTTCATATTTCAGCTTTCATTTCTTCCATTTCTTTTTCTTTTTTCACTCTTTTGCTTTTCTTTTGTTTTTTGTCTTTTTATTTTGAATTTAGGAAATTAAACTTGATTCGACATGTTTTCTTTCTTGCTTACGAACAACCTTTCATCCTCTTTGCCCCCCAGTATGGGGGTGATCCTTGGTTGGGGTTTAATCACAAAAATTATCTGGCTCAAAAGGAGACCACAAAGGATTTTTCTTATTTGCGAAGGGAAATGAAGGAATGCCAAATGTCATTTCACACACAAATATCTTCAAAGAGAAGCAGTCTTCAGTTGGTGGATGTTTTAGAGTTATCACTTTATTCAAAGACCTTAACAACAATGTCTGAGTGGAAAATCACTCAAAATTTGTTTATGGGATTTCCCGTTAATCCTGAACACACTTTATTACCCTTCTATCACGGGATTAGATCCAAGAATCATTCATACAATCAATAATATGGGCTCTGTCAATATGATGCATTTTGGAAGGGAAATAGGTGAAGATGAAATGCATAGAAAAAAATGAAATGTTTGCCACTTGAGAAAATTAAAGGGATGCATCTTTTACATAGGCAGAATAACATATAGTCCCTTACAAAAGATCCTTAACGCTCACGGGCAAAAGGGTTGGTTCTAGGCATTACTCATCATTTTCCAGGAGAATCATTGATCATTATTCCAGGAAAGCATTGGTGAATTCCAGCAAAGCTCGACCAGTCTACTTCTCGACAAGAATCTACTACTAAAGTTGTTTAGGCTAAAGGGTACTCGTCATATTTCTTTCCTTGATTCCCAAAGTGAGCGTAGGCAATTCCTGGCAGGGCTTCGATGCCATCAGTTACTTTCTCTTTATATGGGTCCTAAAACCCTAACATGACTGCTATCTGGGTAACAATGTCCCAACAAGCTCGCGTATTCTTGCGGTTTAGTTCTGAAATTGATGACATGTCTTCAATGAACATTGCTTGGGTATCATACTTATTCAAAACTTTCTTTTTTTAGATTTTTCAAATTTTACCATAATTAATTCTTTTATTATGTATGAATGTATGCAATGATATAAAAACATAAAACAATGGAAACAAACAACAAACAAACAAAATGCAAATGCATGAATGCAGGCGAAGGGCCATCGATTCCATTAAGGTATCGCTCTAGAAGTATTTCTTCACTGGAAGTCAAAGTTCCTTATTATGAAAGATTTCGATTTATACTACAAGTGAATCTCGGCCCGAGTACCAGGTCTTTTATCTCCTCAATCATCCATAAGAGTCTCGGTCCTACTTCCCATAATGGTGCATCATACTGATGAAGATTAATAGCTTCATTAGCTAGCATCATCACATGCTACGTCTTGAATCTAGACCATGACACTCTTGTCGAATTCATCTCGTTCTTGGAACCTTCTAGCATTGTCCCTAAGCCAGGTGAACTAGTAATCATTGCCCCCTTTATTGGCATCTTCAAGGACCAAGATCTTTGTCTTGAATGTTGTTCTCTATGTGCCCACTGGTTAACCTCGGACCAGCGACGTACACTCGCATTATCTTCCTCTTTCTGAAGGAGTCTTCTATCTATCACAAAAACTATTTTCTACTTGAGCAATGTGCTTTAGAATCGACCCCTTCTAGATATGAGATGTGGATGCAAGAAAAATATGCAAAACAATATAAAACAAGAAAAATAAATAATTAGTACTTCGAAGAACATAAAAGGTCCAAAATAATTTCATTATACGAATAGTAATTGGGCACACATTCCAAAACTTCTTGACATGTCTCCACGGACTATTCCTACAAAATAATTTTGACCAAATTCTAAAACTTAGGGTCTTCCACATGGCTCTAATGGGGTAGGCTTCTAGATCCCCACACAGGTTTGGTTCTAAAAGGTTCTGAATTGTCCTCGCTATCCCCTACTAAGGGTAGCAAGGCCCCTGATTCTCACCCATTATAGGCTTCAAACGAATCAAGTTCAACTCAGGGGGACCCATTTTCCTATGCCCATACGAAGGATCAGTATCCTCACGAAGACATAGGCCATATGAGCCCCGGAGGAACTTGCTAGGCCTATACAGAGAATCAGTATTCTCACGAGAGCAATATCGTTTTCCCTCCACTTAAACAAATGGGACGAAGCTTGGGTGTAGAGCTTAAAACCAAATTTTAAATGCGTAAAATGGGATCATATTCATAAATGGACAATTAAGTTAAATTTTATATGAACTTAGCAAATTTTGACATTAAAACAAAGTGTAATCGGCTTGTGGCCTGACTCTCTTTTTTTTTATTAAAAACAAAAATGTCCCCAGCGGAGTCGCCAAGCTATCGCAACCTCTTTTAAGGGGTCCCGACGTTTTTTATAAAAGACAAAACAACGGAGTCACCACCAATCTTTTTAAAAGGTGTGATTGGATCACCTAAAAACGGGTCATTTTAATAAAACAATTTTATTTTATTAAAACAACAATTTTGGTCTCGAAAACTCAAAAACGGGTTCGGGAGTCGGTTACGCGTGGGGAAGGGTTAGCACCCCACAGCGCCCAAAAATTGGTACCTAGCCGATTACAAAAAGTTTTAATGTCGGAATTTGCAAATTCATATGAAATTTAATTTATTGTACATTTATGAGTATGATTTCACTTTAACGTCCCCACCATTCAGAGAGTAAACTTTAATCACCGCCAACACTTCTGGCGCTAACCCGTTACCTCCTTTTGGTAGGACACCGCATTAATTAAGTTCCACTTTTTTATCAGGCAAGCACAAAAACAATTAGTGTGTTGAAACCTTTTATTTCTCTAAGTTGGTAATTGTTAACCCTAAGAATTGTCTAAGTGAATTTTACCTATTAGGGTTCAAAATATAATTAAGTGCGTTTTATTAATTTGATGTGAAGAGAATTTTACTAAACTTTAAGTCTCTAAATTAAACTAAGGCTGTAATACTAGAGAACCTAAACCTAAGAGTTTTACCTAAACTAATACTTAAAAAAAAAAAAAATTTAAATATTTTAAATTAATGTTATAAAGGTAACATTAATTCAATTTAAAATATGGAGAAATATGAAAGAATTTAATAAAATGTTAAAACACAATATACTCCATAAAAATGTGGATTAAATAAAATTAAAATAGCCCACTTTATTTGAAATGAGCATAAAGCCTAAAAACATTATTATTCAACTTTTGTTTTAAAATAAAGATCAAAACAACACATTTTAAAAATTCATCAAGTGTTCATGTAAAAAGATTGAAACTGAAGAACAAGGGCCTTTAAAAACTTTAAAAAAGTATAGAATTGCTCTAATTATAGTTAAATTCAAAATAAAGAACAAAAGCAATATACCTAAAAACCAAGCTTTTTCTCTTATATTCAACTTGAAAATGCCAATACAAATTTGAGAATGTTTATGTGATTTTCGGATGCTTGTGAGTGTCCAATACAAGTGAATGAGAGGGGTTTATATAGGATTTTTCATCCGAAAATACATGGAAATTCAAACAAAAATCCCAAAAATCAAGTAAAATTATTCCCCTAATTTCTTTGATTTAATTATAATATTTCCTTCTTCAAATCTGGACCAAATTCGTTTCCTCCTTTTCTTGATTTTGACTCTAACCTGCAGAATGAATTCGGGCTGGCATATCCTCTTTTCCTTGATCGAATCTGCCCCAAAATTGTTTTCCCTTTTTAATTCAATTTCTCCTTTTGTTTGCAGCATTGTAGGTTGCGAGAATGAATGGCAACAAGCGCGTGGAGGCTTGGCTGCTCTGTAGTGGGGGCCACACGTAAAAAAGAGTTAACCAGCTTTCCCTTTCTGATCGAATCTGGACCGTTGGATTCCATTTGGATCTAATGGTTAATAAGTAGCTGCACATAGAGAAAATAAAAAATTAATTAGGGGTTTTTATTTGGGCCAAATGGGTTTTATTGTATTAGGTTTTAATTAAAATAAACTCTTATTTAAATTGGACCCTTTATTTAAATAAAAGGACCTTTTTTGATTTTTTTTGGTTTTATATATAATACTACTACTAATAATAATAGAAAGACATATATGAAGTAAACTGAACCGAATAAAATTATGACGGCTAAAATTCAATGACAACAAGGTCCACTTTAAAGCCCATTCAGATATGCACGCCTTAAACCCAACAAAACGACTACAAAATAAGATTAAATCAAAATTTAAGTGTTAAAATATTTGATTATGGTCGTTGAAATAAGATTATATAGCTTAACCTCATTTTCATTTTCTCGGTTAAAATTCCTACCGGTCCACTATAAGACCAATTAGACAAGCATGCCCTAAACCCAACAAAACGGCTACAAAATAAGATTAAATAAATTTCCATAAGTTAAAATTGATTACGGGCTTTTGAATATGATTATATAGCTTAACCTCAATTTTAGAACTTTTTACTCGATTAAAATTCCAACGGGTCCGCTGTAAAGCCCATATAGACATGCACGCCTTAAACCCTAACAAAACGGGCGAAAAATAAGATTAAATCATATTTTATGACTTAAAATATTTAGTTACGGGCTTTTAAAAATGATTATATAGCTTAACCTCATTTTCAAAAAAAATTTCCTCGATTAAAATTCCAACGAGTCCACTATAAAGCCCTTTTAGACATGCACGCCTTAAACCCAAAAAAGGCCACAAAATAAGATTAAATCAAATTTTATGAGTTAAAATATTTTATTATGGGCTTTTGAATATGATTATATAGCTTAAACTCAATTTCAAGACTTTTTACTCGGTTAAAATTCCAACGGGTCCACTATAAAGCCCATTTAGACATGTACGCCTTAAACCCCCAACAAAATGGCCGCAAAATAAGATTAAATCAAATTTTATGACTTAAAATATTTATTTATAGGCTTTTGAACATGATAATACAATTTAACCTAATTTTAGAACTTTTTACTTGGTTAAAATTCCAACGGATCCACTGTAAAGCCCATTTAGACATGCACGCCTTAAACCCCAACAAAATACCAAAAAATAAGATTAAATCATATTTTTATGACTTAAAATATTTATTTATGGGATTTTGAACATGATTATATAGCTTAACTTCATGTTCAGAAATTTTTACTCGGTTAAAATTTCAATGGGTCAACTGTAAAAGCACATTTAGACATGCACAACTTAAACCCAACAAAATGGCCAAAAAATACGATTAAATCATATTTTATGAGTTAAAATATTTAATTATGGGTTTTGGAATATGGTTATATAGCTTAACCTCAATTTTCAGAAATTTTTACTCGGTTTAAATTCCAACGGGTCCACTATAAAGCCCATTTAGACATGCACTCCTTAAACCCCAACAAAACAACCAAAAATAAGATTAAATCACATTTTATAACTTAAAATGCTTAGTTATGGGTTTTGAACATGATTATATAGATTAACCTCATTTTCAAAAAATTTACATGGTTAAAATTCGAACGGGTCCACTATAAGCGCATCTAGACATGCAGGCCTTAAACCCAACAAAAAGGCCACAAAAGAAGATTTAATAAAATTTCATGAGTTAAAATATTTTATTATGGGATTATTAATATAATGATATAGCTTAACCACAATTTCAAAACTTTTTACTAAGTTAAAATTCCACCGGGTCCACTGTAAAGCCCATTTAAACATCTACGCTTTAAACACTAGGAAAAAGGCCGAAAAATAAGATTAAATCAAACTTTATGACTTAAAATATTTAGTTATGGGCTTTTGAACATGATTATATAGCTCAACCTCATTTTTGAAATTTTTTACTCGGTTAAAATTCCAACGGGTCCACTATAAAGCCCATTTAGACATGCACGCCTTAAACCCGACAAAACGACCACAAAATAAGATTAAATCAAATTTCATGAGTTAAAATATTTGATTATGGGATTTTGAATGTGATTATATAGCTTAACCTCAATTTCAGAACTTTTTACTATGTTAAAATTCCAACGGGTATACTTCAAGCCCATTTAGACATGCACAACTAAACCCCAACAAAATGGACTAAAAATAAGATTAAATCACATTTTATGACTTAAAATATTTATTTATGGGCTTTTGAACATGATTATGTAGCTTAACCTCATTTTTAGAATTTTTTACTCGGTTAAATTTCCAACATATCCTCTGTAAAGCCCATTTAGACATGCACACTATAAACCCAACAAAAGGCCACAAAATAAGATTAGATCAAATTTTATGAGTTAAAATATTTGATTATGGGCTATGGAATATGATTATATAGATTAACCACATTTTCAAAAAATTTTACTCTGTTAAAATTCCAACGGGTCCATTATAAGCCCATTTAGAAATGAACGCCTTAAACCCAACAAAACGACCACAAAATAAGATTAAATCAAATTTCATGAGTTAAAAAATTTGATTATGGGCTTTTGAATGTGATTATATAGCTTAACCTTAATTTTAGAACTTTTTACTATGTTAAAATCTAAGAGATCCACTATAAAAACCCATTTAGACATGCACGCTTAAACCCCAACAAAATGGACTAAAAATAAGATTAAATCAAATTTTATAAATTAAAATATTTAGTTATGGGCTTTTGAACATGATTATACAGCTTAACCTCAATTTTAGAACTTTTTACTCGGTTAAAATTCCAATGGGTCCACTATAAAGACCATTTAGACATGCTTGCCTTAAAACCAACAAAACGGAAAAAAATAAGATTAAATCACATTTTATGACTTAAAAATTTATTTATGAGCTTTTGAACATGATTATATAGCTTAACCTCAATTTTAGAACTTTTCACTCAGTTAAAATTCCAACGGGTTCACTGTAAAGCCCATTTAGACATGCATGTTTTAAACCCAACAAAATGGCCACAAAAAAATCAAATAAAAATTTATGAGTTAAAATATATGATAATGGGCTTTTTAATATGATTATATAGCTTAACCTCAATTTATAACATTTTTACTCGGTTAAAATTCTAACGGGTCCACTATAAAGCCCATCTAGACATGCCCGCCATAAACCTAAACAAAATAAGATTAAATAAAATTTATGAATTAAAATATTTAGTAATGGGATTTTCAACATGATTATACAATTTAACCTCAATTTTAGAACTTTTTACTCTATTAAAATTCCAACGTATCCATCCTTTAGACATGTATGCCTTAAACCCAAAAGATTAAATCAAATTTTTAGACATGTTATGGGCTTTTTTAACCCAATTATAAAAACCAATTTTAAAAAATTTTATTAAATCAAATTTTTTGAGTTAAAATCTTTGATTATGGGCTTTTGAATATGATTATATAGCATAACCTAAATTTTAGAACTTTTTACTTATGGGCTTTTGAAAATAAAAAAAATTCTAATGGGTCCACTTAAAAGCTCATTTAGACATGCACGCTTTAAACCCCAACAAAATGGCTACAAAAAATAAGATTAAATTAAATTTTATGAGTTAAAATATTTTATTATGGGCTTTTGAAAATGATTATATAGCTTAAACTCAATTTTATAAATTTTTTACTCGGTTAAAATTCTAAAGGGTCCACAATAAAGCCCATTTACATATGCACACCTTAAACCCCAACAAAATGGACGCAAAATAAGATTAAATCAAAATTTATGACTTAAAATATTTATTTAAGGGCTTTTGAACATTATTATACAGTTTAACCTCAATTTTAGAACTTTCTACTAGGTTAAAATTCCAAAGGGTCCACTATAAAGCCCATATAGACATGCACACCTTAAACCCTAACAAAACGGGCGAAAAATAAGATTAAATCACATTTTATGACTTAAAATATTTAGTTATGGGCTTTTAAAAATGATTATATAGCTTAACCTCATTTTCAAAAAAATTTACTCGGTTAAAATTCCAACGAGTCCACTATAAAGCCCTTTTAGACATGCACGCCTTAAACCCAACAAAATGGCCACAAAATAAGATTAAATCATATTTTATGAGTTAAAATATTTAATTATGTGCTTTGGAATATGGTTATATAGCTTAAAATCAAATTTAGAACTTTTTACTCGGTTAAAATTCCAACGGGTCAACTGTAAAGCCCATTTAGACATGCACGCCTTAAATCAATCAAAAAGGCCAAAAATAAGATTAAATCAAATTTTAAGTGTTAAAATATTTGATTATGGCATTTGGAATATGATTATATAGCTTAACCTCATTTTTAAAAAAATTTTTACTTAGTTAAAATTTCAACGGGTCCACTATAAATTCCTACGAGTCCCATTTAGACCCATATAGACATGCATGCCTTAAACCCAAACAAAAATGCCGAAAATTAAGATTAAATCACATTTTATTGCTTAAAATATTTATTTTTGGGCTTTTGAACATAATTATATAGATTAACCTCATTTTTCAGAAAATATTTACTCGTTAAAACTCCAACAAGTCCACTGTAAAAGCCTATTTAGACATGCATGCCTTAAACCCAACAAACAGCCCCAAAATAAGATTAAATTAAATTTTATGAGTTAAAATATTTTATTATAAGCTTTTGAAAATGATTATATAGCTTAAACTCAATTTTAGAACTTTTTACTCTGTTAAAATTCCAAAGGGTCCACTACAAAGCCCATTTAGACATTCACTCCTTAAACCCAACAAAATGGACAAAATAAGATTAAATCAAATTTTATGACTTAAAATATTTATTTATGGGCTTTGAACATTATTATAACTTTAGGACTTTTTACTTTAAAATTCAACTCAATTTTAGAACTTTTTACTAGGTTAAAATTTTTACCAAAATTCCAACCCATTATAAAGCCCATTTAGACATGCACACCTTAAACCCAACAAAACGGGTGAAAAATAAGATTAAATCAAATTTTATGACTTAAAATATTTAGTTACGGGGCTTTTGAATGATTATATAGCTTAACCTCATTTTTAAAAAAAAATTTTTACTCAATTAAAATTCCAACGAGTCCACTATAAAACCCCATTTAGACATGCACGCCTTAAACCCAACAAAATGGACTAAAAATAAGATTAAATCAAATTTTATAAATTAAAATATTTAATTATGGGCTTTTGAATATGATTATATAGCTTAAAATCAAATTTAGAACTTTTTACTCGGTTAAAATTCCAATGGGTCCACTATAAAGCCCATTTAGACATGCACGCTTTTAAAACAATCAAAAAGGCAAAAAAATAAGATTAAATCAAATTTTATGACTTAAAATATTTGATTATGGCATTTTGAATATGATTATATAGCTTAACCTCATTTTTAAAAATTTTCACTCGGTTAAAATTCCAACGGGTCCACTATAAAACCCATTTAGAGTTAGAAATGCATTTAGACATGCATGCCTTAAACCCAACAAAAATGGCCACAAAAAAGATTAAATCAATTTTATTGTTAAAATATTTATTTTTGGGCTTTTGAACATGATTATATAGCTTAACCTCAATTTTAGAAATTTTTACTCATTAAAATTCCAACAAGTCCACTATAAAAAGCCCATTTAGACATGCATGCCCTAAACCCAAAAAACAAAAATAAGATTAAATCAAATTTTATGAATTAAAATATTTTATTATAAGCTTTTCAATATGATTATACAATTTAACCTCAATTTTAGAACTTTTTATCTCATTAAAATTCCAACGGGTCCACTACAAAGCCCATTTAGACATTCACTCCTAAACCCAACAAAACGGCCACAAAATAAGATTAAATCAAATTTTATGAGTTAAAATTTTTTATTATGGGCTTTTAAATATGATTATTTAGCTTAACCTCAACTTTAGGACTTTTTACTCGGTTAAAATTCAACGGGTCCACATTAAAGCCCATTTAGACATGCACGCCTTAAACCCAACAAAATGGCCACAAATTAAGATTAAATCAATTTTTATGAGTTAAAATATTTGATTATGGCCTTTTTGAATATGATTATATAGATTAAACTCAATTTTAGAACTTTTTACTTGGTTAAAATTCCAAAGGTCTACTATGAAGCCCATAGATATAGACACGCACTTTAAACCCAACAAAAAAGACGCAAAAATAAGATTAAATAAAATTTTATGACTTAAAATATTTATTTTGGGCTTTTAAACATGGTTATACAACTTAACCTCAATTTTATAACTTTTTACTTGATTAAAATTCCAACGGGTCCATTGTAAAGCCCATTTAGACATGCACACCTTAAACCCAAAAAAAAACGGCAAAAATAAGATTAAATCACATTTTATGACTTAAAATATTTAGTTATGGGATTTTGAAAATGATTATATAGCTTAACCTCATTTTTAAAAAAATTTACTTGAAAAAAATTCCAACGGTCCACTTTAAAGCCCTTTTAGACATGCACGCCTTAAACCCAACAAAAAACGACCACAAAATAAGATTAAATCAAATTTTATGAGTTAAAATATTTGATTATGGGCTTTTTAATTTGATTATATAGCTTAAAATCAATTTTAGAACTTTTTACTCTATTAAAATTCCAACGGGTCCTTTGTAAAGCCCATTTAGACATGTCACACCTTAAAACCAAAAAAACGGCCAAAAAAAGATTAAATCAATTTTATGACTTAAAATATTTGATTATGGGCTTTTGAACATGATTATATAGCTTAACCTCATTTTTAGAAATTTTTACTCGTTAAAATTCCAACGGGTTCATAAATTCCTAAAGTCCCCATTTATATAGACATGCATGCCTTAAACCCCAAAAATGGCCAAAAATAAGATTAAATCACATTTTATGACTTAAAATATTTATTTATGGGCTTTTGAACATGATTATATAGCTTAACCTCATTTTTACAAAAATTTTACTCGTTTAAAAAATTCCAACAAGTCCACTATAAAGCCCATTTTAGACATGCATGCCTTAAACCCAAAAAAAACAACCAAAAAAATAAGATTAAATCAAATTTTATGAGTTAAAATATTTTATTATGGGGTTTTGAATATGATTAATTTTAGAACTTTTTCTCAATATTAGAACTTTTTATCTTTTGGCCCTTCGGAAAAATTTACATTTTGACTCAATCCCGGGTCCAATGTACACGATGACTTGTCCATTTAGACATTTTTGGGCACTTGTCCCCTCCTAAACCCAACAAAACGCCACAAAATAAGATTAAATCAAATTTTTGATTAAAAAAAATTTTATTATGGGCTTTTAAAGACATGATTATTTAACAAAAGGCCAAAAATAAGATTAAATCACATTTTATGACTTTTTATTTAGTTAAAATTTTTTGAACATGATTATAAAGCCCATTTTTTAGAATTTTACTAAGAAAAAATTCCAACGGGTCCACACAATAAACCCAACAAAACCAACAAAAAACGGCAAAATAAGATTAAATAAAATTTATGAGTTAAAATATTTGATTATGGGATTTTGAATATGATTATATAGCTTAACCTCAATTTAAGAACTTTTGACTCGGATAAAATTCCAACGGGTCCACTGTAAAGCCCATTTAGACACCACGCCTTAAACCTTAACAAAATGAACAAAAAATAAGATTAAATCATATTTTATGACTTAAAATATTTAGTTATGGGCTTTGAGCATGATTATATAGCTTAACCTCAATTTTAGAACTTTTTAATCGGTTAAAATTCCAATGGGTTTAACTACAAAGCCCATTTAGACATGCATGCCATAAACCCCAAGAAAACGGCCGAAAAATAAGATTAAATCACATTTTAGGACTTAAAACATTTAGTTATGGGCTTTTGAAAAATGATTATATAGCTTAACCTCATTTTCAGAAATTTTTACTCGGTTAAAATTCCAACGGGTCTATTGTAAAGCCCATTTAGACATGCACGCCTTAAACCCAACAAAACGGACACAAAATAAGATTAAATCAAATTTTATGAGTTAAAATATTTGAGTATGGGATTTTGAATATGATTATATAGCATAAACTCAATTTTAGAACCCTTTACTCGGTTAAAATTCCAACGGGTCCACTATAGAGCCCATTTAGACCTGCACACTTTAAAACCCAACAAAACGACCACAAAAATAAGATTAAATCAAATTTTATGAGATAAAATATTTTATATTATGGGCTTTTGAATATTATTATATAGCTTAACCTCAATTTTAGAACTTTTTACTTGGTTAAAATTCCAACGGGTCCACTGAAAAACCCCATTTAGACATGTCCGCCTTAAACCCAAAAAAACGCCAAAAAAAGATTAAATCAAATTTTATGACTTAAAATATTTAGTTATGGGCTTTTGAACATGATTATATAGTTTAACCTCATTTTAGAACTTTTTACTCGGTTAAAATTCAACGGGTCCACTTAAAAAGCCCATTTAGACATGCACGCTTTAAACTCAAGAAAACGACAAAAATAAGATTAAATCAAATTTTATGAGTTAAAATATTTAGTTATGGGGGCTTTGAATATGATTATACAGCTTTAAACTCAATTTTAAACTTTTTACTTGGTCTCCTTTCGCAACGGTCCATTGTAAAGCCCATTTAGACATACACGACTTAAAACCCAACAAAATTTTGACTCCAAAAAAATAGATTAAATCAAATTTTATGACTTAAAATATTTATTTATGGGCTTTTGAACATGATTATATAGTTTAATCTCAATTTTAGAACTTTTTTTTACTTGGTTAAAATTACAACTCTCCATTCAAAAAAAATTCCACTTGATTAATTTAGACATGCACGCGCCTAAAACCCAAACAAAACGATCAAAAAATAAGATTAAATCAAATTTTATGAGTTAAAATACTTAATTATGGGCTTTTGAACATGATTATATATTTTAACCTCATTTTCAGAACTTTTTACTCGGTTAAAATTCCAACGGGTCCACTATAAAGCCAATTTAGACATGCACACCTTAAACCCAACATAATAGCCATAAAATAAGATTAAATCAAATTTAATGAGTTAAAATATTTTATTATGGGCTTTTAAATATGATTATTTAGCTTAACATCATTTTAAGAACTTTTTACTCGGATAAAATTCCAATGGGTCCACTTTATAAAGCCATTTAGACATGCACACCTTAAACCTTAACAAAATAGAACAA
Source organism: Hibiscus mutabilis (assembly GCA_019671005.1). NCBI lineage: Eukaryota > Viridiplantae > Streptophyta > Magnoliopsida > Malvales > Malvaceae > Hibiscus > Hibiscus mutabilis. The sequence continues at coordinate 6,038 of JAGYYJ010000279.1, read as the reverse complement.
AAAAAATAAGATTAAATCAAATTTAATGAGTTAAAATATTTTATTATGGGCTTTTAAATATGATTATTTAGCTTAACCTCAACTTTAGGACTTTTTACTCGGTTAAAATTCAACGGGTCCACTTTAAAGCCCATTTAGACATGCACACCTTAAACCCAACAAAACGACAACAAAATAAGATTAAATCAAATTTTATGTCTTAAAATATTTAATTATGGGCTTTTGAATATGATTATATAGCTTAACATCAATTTTAGAACATTTTACTCGGTTAAAATTCCAAATGTTCCACTGTAAAGCCCATTTAGACATTCAAGCCTTAAACCCAAAAAAACGGCCACAAAATAAGGTTAAATCAAATTTTATGGGTTATAATATTTGATTATGGGTTTGTTATTATGATTATATAGCTTAAACTCAATTTCAAGACTTTTCACTCGGTTAAAGTTCCAAGGGGTCCATTGTAATGCCATTTAGACATGCACGGCTTAAACCCAAACAAAATGGCCGCAAAATAAGATTAAATCAAATTTTATGACTTAAAATAATTATTCATAGGATTTTGAACATAATTATACAACTTAAACTCAATTTTAGAACTTTTAAATCGATTAAAATTCTGACAGGTCCACTATAAAGCCCATTTAGACATGCACGTCTTAAACCCAGACAAAACGGCCCGAAATTACGATTAAATCACATTTTATGACTTAAAATATTTAGTTATGGGCTTTTGAACATGACTATATAGCTTAACCTCAATTTTAGAACTTTTTACTCGGTTTGTATTTGAACGAGTCCACTGCAAAGCCCATTTAGACATGAACGCCTTAAACCCAACAAAACGAGCACAAAATAAGATTAAATCAAATTTTATAAGTTAAAATATTTAATTATGGGATTTTGAATATTATTATATAGCTTAACCTCAATTTTAGAATATTTTACTTGGTTAAAATTCTAATGGGTCCACTTCAAAGGCCATTTAGACATGCACACCTTAAACCCAAAAAACGGCCACAAAATAAGATTAAATCAAATTTTTTGAATTAAAATATCTGATTATGGGATTTTGAATATGATTATATACCTTAAACTCAATTTTAAGACTTTTTACCTGGTTAAAATTCCAATGGGTCCTCTGTAAAACCCATTTAGACATGTACGCCTTAAACCCAACAAAACAACAAAAAATAAGATTAAATCAAATTTTATGAGTTAAAATATTTTATTATGGACTTTTGAATATGATTATATATTTTAAAATCAAATTTTAGAATATTTTACTTAAAATTAAAATTCCAACGGTCCACTTTAAAGCCCATTTAGACATGCACGCCTTAAAACCAAAAAAAAGCCAAAAAATAAGATTAAATAAAATTTTAAGTGTTAAAATATTTATTTATGGGCTTTTGAATATGATTATATAGCTTAACCTCAACAAATTTTTAAAAGGTTTTTCCAACGGGTTAAAATTCCAACATGGGTCCACTATAAATTCCCATTTAGACATAAAATTTTTAAAGCCCATTTAGACATGCATTTTAACCCTTTTAAACCCCAACAAAAATGCCAAAAAATTTAGATTAAATCACATTTTATGAACTTAAAAATATTTATTTTTTTTATGACTTTTGAACATGATTATATAGCTTAACCCCATTTTTTGAAATTTTTACTTGGCTAAAATTCCAATGGGTCCACTATAAAGCCCATTTAGACATGCACACCTTATACCCAACAAAACAACCACAAAATAAGATTAAATCAAATTTTATGAGTTAACATATTTTATTATGTGTTTTTGAATATGATTATATAGCTTAACCTCAATTTTAGAACTTTTTTCTTGGTTAAAATTCCAACGAGTCCACCATAAAAACTGATTAAGACATGCGCGCCTTAAACCCAACAAAACAACCACAAAATAAGTTTAAATCAAATTTTATGAGTTAAATATTAAATTATGGGCTTTTGGATATGATTATATAGCTTAACCTCAATTTTAGAACATTTTACTCGGTTAAAATTCCAACGGGTCCACTATAAAGCCCATTTAGACATGCACGCCTTAAACCCAATGAAACGGCCGCAAAATAAGATTAAATCAAATTTTATGACTTAAAATTTTTATTTATGGGCTTTTGAACATTATTATTTAGCTTAACTTCAATTTTAGAACTTTTTACTCAGTTAAAATTCCAACGGGTCCACTCTAAAGCCCATTTAGACATATGCACGCCTTAAACCCCAACAAAATGGCCGCAAAATAAGATTAAATCAAATTTTATGACTTAAAATATTTGGTTAATGGATTTTGAACATGATTATACATTTTAACCTCAATTTTAGAACTTTTTACATGGTTAAAATTCCAACAGGTCCACTGTAAAGCCCATTTAGACATACACGCCTTAAACCCAACAAAACGACCGCAAAATAAGATTAAATCAAATTTTAAGACTTAAAATATTTAGATATGGGCTTTGGAATATGCCAATATAGTTTGACCTCGATTTTAGAACTTTTTACTCGGTTAAAATTCTAACGGGTCCACTGTAAAGCCCATTTAGACATGCACGCCTTAAACCCCAACAAAACAACCAAAAAATAAGATTAAATCACATTTTATGACTTTAAATTTTTAGTTATGGGCTTTTGTGCATGATTATATATCTTAACTTCAATTTTAGAACTTTTTACTCGGTTAAAATTTCAACGGGTCCACTATAAAGCCCATTTAGACATATGCACGCCTTAATGGGCTCAAAATAAGGTTAAATCAAATTTTATGAATTATAGTTATGGGCTTTTGAACATGATTATACATTTTAACCTCAATTTTTGAACTTTTTACATGGTTAGAATTCCAACGGGTCCACTATAAAGCCCATTTAGACATGCACGCCTTAAACCCAACAAAATGGCCACAAAATAAGATTAAATAAAATTTCAAGAGTTAACATATTTTATTATCGACTTTAGGATATGATTATATAGCTTAACCTCAATTTTAGAATTTTTTACTAGGTTAAAATTCCAACGGGTCCACTTTAAAGACTATTTAGAAATGCACACTTTAAACCCCAACAAAAAGGCCACAAATTAAGATTAAATCAAATTTTATGTGTTAAAATATTTGATTATGGGCATTTTAATATGATTATATAGCTTATACTCAATTTTATAACTTTTTACTCGGTTAAAATTCCAACGCGTCCACCTTAAAACACATTTAGACATTGCACGCCTTAAACCCCAAAAAAATGGTCGTAAAATAAGATTAAAACAAAATTTTTAACTTAAAATATTTAGTCATGGGCATTTGAACATGATCATGCAAAGCCCATTTAGACATGCACGCCTACTTTTTACTCAGTTAAAATTCCAACGGGTCCACTACAAAGCCCATTTAGACACGCACGCCTTAAACCCCAACAAAATGGCCACAAAATAAGATTAAATCAAATTTTATGAGTTCAAAAATTTTATTATAGGATTTATAATATGATTATATATCTTAACATCAATTTTAGAACTTTTTACTCGGTTAAAATTCTAACGGGTTCACAGTAAAATCCATTTAGACATGCACGCCTTAAACCCCAACAAAACTGCCGAAAAATAAGATTAAATCACATTTTATGAATTAAAATACTTAGTTATGGGCTTTTAACATCAATGTTAGAACATTTTACTAGGTTAAAATTTCAACGGGTCCACTATAAAGCCCATTTAGACATGCAAGCCTTAACCCAAAAAACGACCACAAAATAAGTTTAAATCAAATTTTATGGGTTAAAATATTTGATTATGGGCTTTTGAACATGATTATATAGCTTAACTTCAATTTTATAACTTTTTACTCGGTTAAAATTCCAACGGGTCTACTATAAAGCCCATTTAGACATGCACACCTTAAACCCAATAAAACATCCACAAAATAAGATTAAATCAAATTTTATGACTTAAAATATTTAGTAATGGGCTTTGGAACATGATTATACATTTTAACCTCAATTTTAGAACTTTTTACATGGTTAAATTTCCAAAGGGTCCTCTATAAAACTCATTTAGACATGCACACCTTAAACCCAACAAAACATCCGCAAAATAAGATTAAATCAAATTTTATAAGTTTATATATTTTATTATGGTCTTTAGAATATGATTATATATCTTAAACTCAATTTTAGAACTTTTTACTCGGTTAAAATTCCAACCGGTCCACTGTAAAACCCATTTAGACATGCACACCTTAAACCCAACAAAACAACCACAAAATAAGATTATATCAAATTTTATGAGTTAAAATATTTAATTATGGGATTTTGAATATGATTATATAGCTTAAACTCAATTTCATGACTTTTTACTCGGTTAAAATTCTAACGGGTCCACTTTAAATCCCATTTAGACATGCACGCCTTAAATCCTAAAAAAATGGTTGCAAAATAAGATTAAATCAAATTTTGTGACTTAAAATATTTATTTATGGGCTTTTGAACATGATTATACATTTTAACCTCAATTTTAGAACTTTTTACTCCGTTAAAATTCCAACGGGTCCACTTTAAAGTCCATTTAGACATGCACGCCTTAAACCCCAACAAAATGGCCGCAAAATAAGATTAAATCAAATTTTGTGACTTAAAATATTTATTTATTGGCTTTTGAACATGATTATATATTTTAACATCAATTTTAGAACTTTTTACTAGGTTAAAATTCCAATGGGTCCATTGTCCCATTTTGGCATGCACACCTTAAACCTAAAAAATTGTTGAAAAATAAGATTAAATCACATTTTACGACTTATAATATTTAGTTTTGGGATTTTGAACATGATTTTATAGCTTAGCCACATTTTTAGAAAATTTTACTTGGTTAAAATTCGAACGGGTCCACTATAAAGCTCATTTAGACATGCACCCCTTAAACCCAACAAAACGTGCACAAAATAAGATTAAATCAAATTTTATGAGTTAACATATTTGATTATGGGCTTCTGAATATGATTATATAGCTTAACCTCAATTTTAGAACTTTTTACTTGGGGGCTTTACGGACTATGTCCTCTGTTTTTTCTCTTTCGGACTATCCCATGTATCTGCATGATATAGTAACTAATGAGATTTATTCTCATTCTAATTAATACATTTGGGTACTCTTTTCCCCATAGGTGGTCACTTGGGACCTTTGGATCACAAGTGAGTTTAGAGGGGTTTTTAATAAGGCACCTTTCTCAAAAAAAATTCCAACGGGTCCACTCTAAAACCGATTAGGACATGCATGCCTCAAACCCAGCAAAACGACCACAAAATAAGATTAAATCAAATTTTATGAGTTAAAATATTGAATTATGGTCTTTTGAATATGATTATATAGCTTAACCTCAATTTTAAAACTTTTTATTCGGTTAAAATTCCAACGGGTCCACTAAAAATCCATTTAGACATGCACGCCTTAAACCCAACAAAACAACCACAAAATAAGATTAAATCAAATTTTATGAGTTACAATATTTAGTTATGGGCTTTTGAATATGATAATACAATTTAACCTCAATTTTAGAACTTTTTACTCGGTTAAAATTCCAACGGGTCCACTATAAAGCCCATTTAGACATGCAAACCTTAAACCCAAACAAAACAACCAAAAATAAGATTAAATCACATTTTATGACATAAAATATTTATTTATGGGTGTTTGAACATGATTATATAGCTAAACTTCACTTTTAGAACTTTTTACTTGGTTAAAATTCCAACGGGTCCACTATAAAGCCCATTTGGACATATGCACACCTTAAACCCAACAAAATGGTCGCAAAATAAGATTATATCAAATTTTATGACTTAACATATTTAGTTATGGGCTTTTGAACATGATTATATATTTTAACCTCAATTTTAGAACTTTTTACACGGTTAAAAGTCCAACGAGTCCTCTATAAAGCCCATTTAGACATGCACACCGTAAACCCAACAAAATGGCTACAAAATAAGATTAAATCAAATGTTATGAGTTACCATATT
>JAGYYJ010001915.1:0-70269 GCA_019671005.1 Hibiscus mutabilis | reverse complement strand
ATAAAGTTCTGTAATTGAATCTGCCCCATTTCCATGGTCATTTTGCAATATAAAAGATGCACAGTACCTTGTCTGCTTATCATTGTCTGTAGTATCTGCACCTCGTTCACTTCCTGCCAGATCTATAAAGGAGAGCTTGCCAACAAGGCGGGGAGGCTTTGATCCATTGCCATCAACAGATTTCTTGATGGCAAGCTGAAGTATGGCATGAGATCGGGATGATTCCTCATTTGCACCTGTGATACCAGTACTTCTTGTGGCATTTCCTTTCTCAATAAGCTCCTTAATAGTCTCTACATCTGATACTATGTACTCTTGCAGACCCACAATACAAACTTGCTGCTTACCATCCTCCCGCATGCAAAGTTTCCTGCAGAAAAGAAAGGGTTAAGTTGCAGCGAGTTTTGAAACACCACCACTGACCAGTAAAGGAGAATGCTTGTAACAATTAACAACTCACTTCCTATCACTGAGAAGATCATACAATTTTCCTCCATATATCTCGAAGAAGCTTACAAACAACTGAAACCCTTGGTTTCTGTAGGTATGGTGCATCAACCTCAAAATATCCCTAGAGGCTCTAAGCGGAAGCGGCTTCATAGTATAGGTTTTTCCACTCCCTGAACAAGAGAAAGACCTATAAGTGCAGGATGGCTTAAATCTGTAATTCAGAAATAAGAGACGAATTGATGCAGAAGGCAAAATATAATTTAGTCTCAAACAAGAAAAATTCAGTAAAAAAAAATCCTCCGCCAACTTCACTGATGATGGAAAAAAAACTAATCACCATGGTATAGAAAACACATTCTCATAAATGACTACAAATTTTGCCAATAAAAATTCTAAGACCAACACATTGAGAACAATTTAAAACTATAGAAATGTTACACTTTTTGGGTCATGAAACAAACTCCAAAGTATCCATCTAAGATTGGTGACTGTTACTCACCTGTTTGACCATATGCAAAACAAGTGGCTTTAATGCGTTGAAAAATTATAGGAACTATGGGCTCCACCGTCTCACGATAGACCTACAGAAAGAAAAATGAAGCCAAAACAGGGTGAGAAAAACAACCATTCTAGGAAATCCATATCCTGTAATATATTCTAACCTTATCCACTAATAAGTTTAGATCATCTACTCACCTCATCATTTGATACCTCCTCATTCAGCACTGCATCAAAAACAAATTCATGCTTCTCCAAGTATTCTGTAAGGTCAACCTACAAAATGTCAAGAATTAAACATGTCAGTATATGTAGTATGGGGATAGACTGATACTAATATGCTAGATGGATAGTTGAAGTGTGTTAAAGAAAACTGATTAATAAATGAACGCAGCATGAAAAAGCTATAAGTTTTCTAATGTGCTATGTCATGGCATAAAAATCATATGATACTTCCTCCAGGCTCCAAGTACCGAAATAATCATTTCACACTGAAAAGTGAACATCCTTTGAGATTCCTTATTAGAGTACAAAACTGCTGCTTAAATTAATTAAAAATGAAAATTGCATGTCATTGGTTCCATTCGCATTTTTTCTTTGTTACTTCAGGCATAAAATTGGGGAATACACATTGGAGATTTTCTGGGTTCATTATGGATCCCTATGCTTTTATGTGACCTTTCTAATATGGTATCGCATTGACCTTGTAGAGGATAAAACAATTTTATTGTTACCTTAAGTTTAGTCTCATGCACTACTAGGGAATTGGAAAGGGTCTCTATGATATCTTCCTCATTCTTTGTTAACTCCTTTTTATTGAGAGGTCTCTTGCGCACCTACAATAAAAAAACCCATACAAACTCTGAGTAGTGGTGATAGTAGCGTGATGTAAGATATATGGATGTTGATCATTAATTTACTCGTGCAAAACTTGTCATCCGTGATTCACAGCCACTTCCCCCTCGCCTGGGCTAGCGACCGAGCTTCCTTGGTGTAAGCGACCTACTTCTAGGCCCATGTGGGGCCTAGGTGTACGGGCAGTGGGGCCTAGTGGTTAGCGCACTGTCTCCGGGAGAAATACCTAGGGACGGTTTGGGATCATAGGGCCCCATATCGCGCTCGTGGCTGAAGTACGAGGCTGGAGTGCAGCTATCACTAGGCCCTGCGGGATTCGAAACTCTAAAGCCTTGGCGCATTGTGACCCTGAGAAGACTAGACCGAGATAACTCCTTGGACAATGGGGCATGAGAAAGACTGACTTGTCTAGGTAACACCCATTTCAAGTGTCGCATGGCTTGCCAACCGAGCAAAAGGGGCATGTCCGTGACACGTCCACCATCCCCTCGCCTGGGCTAGCGACCGAGCTTCCTTGGTGTAAGCGGCCTACTCCTAGGCCCATGTGGGGCCTAGGTGTGCGGGCAGTGGGGCCTAGTGGTTGGCGCACTGTCTCATTGGGAGAAATACCTAGGGACGGTTTGGGGCCATAGGGCCCCATATCGCGCTCGTGGCTGAAGTACGAGGTTGGAGTGGAGCTATCGCTAGGCCCTGCGGGATTCGAAACTCTAAAGCCTTAGCGCATTGTGACCCTGAGAAGGCTAGACCGAGATAACTCCTTGCACAAGGGGGCATGAGAAAGGCTGACTTGTCTGGGTAACACCCATTTCAAATGCCGCACGGCTTGCCAACCGTGTAAAAGGGGCACGTCCGTGACACGTGCATTTCCACCATCCCCTCGCCTGGGCTAGCGACCGAGCTTCCTTGGTGTAAGCGACCTACTCCTAGGCCCATGTGGGGCCTAGGTGTGCGGGCAGTGGGGCCTAGTGGTTGGCGCACTATTTCCCTGGGAGAAATACCTAGGGACAGTTTGGGGCCATAGGGCCCCATATCGCACTCGTGGCTGAAGTATGAGGTTGGAGTGCAGCTATCGCTAGGCCCTGCGGGATTCGAAACTCTAAAGCCTTAGCGCATTGTGACCCTGAGAAGGCTAGACCGAGATAACTCCTTGCACAAGGGGGCATGAGAAAGGCTGACTTGTCTGGGTAACACCCATTTCAAGTGCCGCACGGCTTGCCAACCGTGTAAAAGGGGCACGTCCGTGACACGTCTGTAACCAGCACCTACTGCTCGTGTTGGTGTTGCAATTCCTTTAGGTTGAAAAGAGAGCAAATTACGAAAAGATAGTCAAAGGTAAACAGCAGAACAAAGACATACCACAACTTTGATCTTTGCAACTGAATTGACCTTCTCTTTGTCTGCAGCAAAGCTTTTAAGGAGGCCATTCTCTGGAACACCACCAGCTCTGCCTGTTTGTTTCTTATTTGAAATATAGGGTTCAGAGTCATCAAAGCTTCTGCCTCGAACTGGATTCTACAGAGAAGGACAATTATACAGGTTGGCAACAGGCATCTGTCACCAATAATCAAAAGTCATTACCATAAACAAGCATAAAAAAATTAATTACTCCTGAATAATTGTTTTTAATTTCTCCATGCCTTGGCAACACCGCAACAGCAAAAATGAGTCCATTCTATGTAGATGACACATTTTACACATTCTGCACCAGATCCAAGGGTTCAAATACTAATACAGTTGAATCTCAAAAATCTGAATTGTATACTTCTCGTGAAAACAGAAGTACGAAACAACAAATATATTTCAATTTCATTGCTACTTTGAATTTATGGGCAAACAGAAAACAGAAGTATGGCTTGAACAAATAAGACCAACTATAAACATGGAGTGCATGTGACAGAAATCAAAATATGTTGTTAAGAATTAACATACCTTAGGGTTCTACCAAAGTTGCTACAGGGGAAAATTGAATTCATTCAAATAGCTTACTTCTATCACCAAACACTAATTTATACTAATTTAAGTACATGCTAATTTGCCCTTTTGCTAAGTGTAAGCACTAACTACTAATAATTAAAAATACAAGAATCTAAACTATCTTCTGTCTTTTTCTTTTTCTCTAACCGGAAACTATAATCTTCTAAGAAACTATTCTCTTAATTAATGATTCAATGTATGTACTCAAAAGAATATCTAGTGATTCAATAAATTTATGAAGCCCCCATTTATTATTTGCTTATTACCAGACTACTTCATCACTAGTAGACGTGAAAAATAAACCAACTAAAGTTAAAGAAATGGTGAATGACCAACCTGAGGCGAAAGCTCGTATCAAAAGAATGCAGATCTAAGAGACCAGGACTGAACTCATTGGGTGATTCTTCCTTCCACCGGCTCGACTGCCGTGAACTAACCGGAGGACTCATAGGCTCATCGAAAAAGTCATTCCCCATATTGAAATCCGTCTGCACGTTCCTATAAATTCCAGACCCTTGTCCTCCTCCATCTCTACCTCCACCACCTCCACCGCCATAAAATGCATAATCCTGCTCTCAAACCAAGCAGCAAAATAACAGAAACAAGCATTCGAATTCAGATATAATAACCAAATTTGTATTGAATATTGATCCATTAAGATCCAGAAGTCAATCCTCCCATCAAAAACCTTCCAGCATTACTTTGTACTCTTCCAAGTAGAAGAACGTCAATTGAGCATAGAAAATTTAACAGATTAAGACTAAAAACTATGTAACTATAGATCTAAAAAATTCCATTCATTGCTACGGAAGAAATTAGGCACTGAACTGAGGTTTAGCAGTGCTTATCACTCAGGACGATTTACTATTGTTTTATAGCAATAGTAATTAATCGTTGTTGTTTTAAGGTCAATCTATTTACTCGCCTAGATAATATTTTTCCTTGTACACTAATAAATCGACTAATTAAACTCATGTTTCTATAATCAATTTTATCCCCCGATTGGATCGAGGGCAAACGCCTACAAAAAGATCGCTTGGATTTATCCATGATTTCTTTATTCCTTATTTCTAAAAAGAATCCTATCTCTATTTCTAAAATCCTATTTTGATCGTATAAAATTCAGATTAAATTATAGTAAAATTTTAGAATGAATATAATAAACAAGATTTGGTTTGTTTATTTTATTATTATTTATTTAGTATTTAAATGTATATAAATTTAAATATATGATATATAATAATATAATAATTAATAATTGGTGCTAGGAGGTACCCGAATTGTCATTGTTGTCCCCTACTAAGGGTAGCAAGGCCCTCGATCATCACCCATTGTAGGCTCCTTTCAACCGGGTTCAATTCACGGGGACTCATCCGCTTATGCCCCTACGAAATAACGATATCCTCACGAAAGCATTAGCGTTTCTCCCCCACTTAATAGTCACTTTAATCTGAAACTTCTGATATTAATAAAACAGTAATTATTTAAAAAGCTTGACTCTCATTTTGTTTTTTGGAAAACAAAAAGATGGTCCCCAGCGGAGTTGCCATCTGTAGCGATATCCCTTTTTCTTACGCTAAAAAATGAGGTTTTAAGGAGTTTGTGGGTCTTTCAGGTATTTGAAAATGTCTTCCATGGGGTTTTAGAAAAACCGTATTTTATTTCAAAAATGGAGTCGCCGTCGGCCACTAAGGTAGGCCGGACACCATAAAACCAGAGATTTTAAAAATGTTGGGTTCGGGAGTCAGTTACGGATAGGAAATGATTAGCACCCCCACAACGCCCAAAATTGGTACTTTAATAATTATCGCATTATTAATATTAGATTTTCTGGATTAAAGCGACAATTAAATTAAAATTTGGTTATAATTGCGAGTAAATTTTAAGGACCCGTTATTTGAGAGTAAACTGATAAACCACCATCACTGCGCTTGATACTGGCCACGTTTATGCTCAAATAAAAGGGCATCGCATTGACAAAATATATTAATCCTTTATGCAACCTTAGAAAATAAATTAAAAAAGGACACGTATTTACATCGATATGGTACTAAAACATGAATATTTCAATGTTAAACAAAAATAATAAAATACATAAAAAAAACATATCATATTATAATGATAAAAAAAACAAAGTATAAACATAAACAAGAATAAAACATGCTTCCAACATTAAATAATTAAATCTAACATGCTTAAATACCTAAAAAAACACAAACAAAATATACATGACATAGATAAATTATGATGCTAAAACGAAACAACATGCTAGCATAAAAGACTAGTACTTGATACTCACCATATGACACAAATTATATGCATAAATTAAAATATATACAATGAGACAAACAACATTACACTGTCATATAACCTAAAAACAAAGTGAACATAAAATACATGCTAAGATACAAAAACATGCTATGTACAAGTCGACTAAAAACGCAAATCGAACATGCATGATACAACCAAACGAACGAAAACATAAAAACATAACATGATACATCTTAAATAGGCATAATTAAACATGATATAAAAACATAAAAAGGAACATAAAAAAACATGCCGAAAAACACATAATCAAAACAAGAAAAAACATAAACATTTAAAACTTATCAAAGGACTAAAATGGACTAAAACAGAACAGGAGGGCAGAAATAAAAAAAAGAAAACACACATTCACGGATGAAATTAAAAACATGAATAAAGCTACAAGGACTGGAAGGGTAAAAAAACCCATGCGGCGAGCTCGAAATGAAAACTTAAAAAATGCGGAGGTCCTTAGGGCGTAATTTCACCATTACAAAACAGATTTCGGTTTAATTTAGGGATGAGATTGAAACATTTTGAAAATAATGAGGGACCAGGATTGTAAATAAACCAAGGGGCAAGATAATTTTGAAAATATCATAAATGCATGAGGATTTATGAAACAATTTGACCATTTTAAAAAACTTAAAACCCTATAAAACCCCTTAATCCGGCCATATTTCAAACTTTTACCATTTTTTAAAACCCTCAAATAACACACTCTCTCCCTTTTATTTTCTTTGAAACCGAAACCAAGGTCCCAGCCCTGACTCCTCCGGCCGCCTAAGACCACCGCCGTCCGTCGCTTATCGGTCCCGGTTAAACCCAAAATCACATTCAAAACGACCTTTGTTTCCACCCAAACTCGAAACTAGCCTCAGATTTTAAGAGAACGAGACCTGTTTTTCTATATCTGAAAAAACATAACCGAAACTCCTTTTTTAAAAAAAACATTTCATAAAATGAGACCAAAAAACCCTCCTCTTCACCAGCTCACCAAATTCGGTTTTGGGACCGACGGCTTGTCACTGGCGAGGGGAGACCAACGATTAAGGGTAAACCTTTTCCCCTTTTATTTTTAGTTTTATTATCATTATTTTTATTTCGAAATAAACATGCAAAGATGAAAAATAAAGAGGAGGAAAATACCACCGGAATATGCTTTTTTGGCTTTTTTTATTTGAATATGGTAACTGAATACAAAGGTCTCTTTTTTCGAATATATACCGATTAGAGTACATAAAAAATCTAATATATCGTTGGTAATGGTTGCTCATACTCCTTGATATGAAATCTGATGTTTGATGAATTTTTTGTACTGTTGTGCATGGTATTAGATCTGACATCTTTCTCTTTTTTGTGTGTTTGGCCATGCTGGGTGGGTGAACCGGTGAGGGGAGGCCGTACGGCGGCTCGAGAGATTCGGTGATCAAGACACGTGGCAGGGAAGATCGAACGGTCTCGCTCGTGCGTTGTACGCGAGAGTGGAAGGTGAACCATCTGTCGTGTTCTTCACGTGGCCAACTGGAGGGGTGTCTTGGATTGATCTGGGCCGTTGGATCATATCTTGATCCAACGTCTAGGATGATGGAGGCTACAAGTAAAATGAGGGATATCAGATTAGATTCCAGGGTTTTTAGAATATTGGGTCTGGGTTCTGACCGAATGGGCCCTTGTAATTATTTAAGTTGGGTTTTATATTTTTATAAGGACTGGACACTTATGATATATGAGCTTTCATATTATAGATCTGTTTTAATCCAATAATAATAATAATACATGCATATATTAATTATACCTATACGGACATGTAATATGTATTCACATAGATATATATATATATATATATATAATTCATACATGCAATACATATATAAATATACATACATACTAGACACACACATACACACGTAATATTTAAATAACGTGTATACGCACAAATATGCAAATTATTATATATATTACATACATTTAAACACATAACACACAAGCATATATATACCCGTTCACATATTGTACATATACAAACAATGGATACATAAAGTATAAACAAACATATGGCCCACGCGAACACATACATACTATGCATAATATACGTGTACTCACACATATCACACATATTTTACGCACATATTAATCACACGTACATAATTAACACGTACTTAATATAAAATATGCATTCATACAATAATAATATCTATTAATTATTATACTAATATATATTAACACGATATTTACAAACTAGATAAAAATGAGTGATTACATTTGTAAAATGGATAATAAATAAAGGGAATTCATATTTTTCAAGGTGAACACAAATAAAATTTCTAGGATGGGCACACTAAAATAATAAATAACTAATAAAAAAATCAAATTTTTAAAGTGGGCACGTGCCCATCCTAAACCCTCTTTACATCCGCCACTAATCATATTACGCAAAAACGCAAAATAAACTAAAATGTGACATAAACCCAATAACAAGTAAATAAAACAAGACATGAAAAACAACATGAACATAGTATAAATACATGAACATATAAAAATATAAATAAAATATTTAATGTATAAAAAATCATGTAATTTATATTTGAATCTATGAAAAATAAGACAAATACAAATATTTATTTTATAATTAAAAACTTAAATTAACCCATATTATATTAAAAATCCTTACACAGTATAATTTTATCACTTAACCAACCTTCAAATCAGCATTGATGACTTCAATGATGTGTCTTCACCAAGGAATTGCTTGATGTTCAATCGAGCAATCTGATGCAATAAACGGATTACTTTTGTAGTGGGTATAGATATAGAAGAATATTTGTTCACTGATTTGATAGTTTTGAAAAATAAAATATTTAAAATGCGTTACGTATATATAATACAAGATAATTATTAGGATATTGTTGTTAAATTTTTTATTATAAAATTTAGTGTGGTTTTTTTTTTTTTCATAATATATGATGATTTTTATCACACTAACGGAACAACTAATTATTTTTGCTGAAGTGACGTTAGAAGTCGACATATAGCCTAGTCAACTTTATCTTTATTTGCCTAAAGTCGGCATGTAATCTTACCGATTTTACTTTTTATTGTAGAAAGTATAATAGATCTAAAAATAAAAAAAGAAATACAATAGATCAAAAAATATTTTTTCAACAACAATATATAAAAAAGTTAGTTGCTTGTTTTTTTATCAATTAGGGTAAGTATTTGATCGAGTCGAGTAAAATAATTTTGATTTAGTCCAGTTATGAGTTCTATTTTATCACTTAAATTTTATTTGAAATTTTTTGAGTCGAGTCGAGTTTAGAAATTTGAGCTGAGACAAGTCGAGTTATTCGACTTTATGTTCAAATTTAATTGTAAATATTTATAATGTTATGATACTAATTAGTTATAATTTAAACGACTTTTTATAATTATATGATATGTATATATATATATATATATATTTCATCATATTTTTTCACATGTATGAGTAAGATTTGTAATGTCATTTAATAAATCAAACATCATCTGAAATTATATAATATATTTATAACTATTTTTAAAAAATGGGGTTGAAGAAGAAATATTGACGAGAGTACAAAGAACTCAATGAATTGAAGGAAAGAAAGTAGGAAAATACTTTAATATATATTGTGTAATTTTAATTTATATAAGTTTGTTGTTTTTAGAGTTGAGGAGGCGTTTGGTTCACGGAATGTAAGATTATCTATGGTAATAGGATTGCTGGATTGTAACATTATCTGACACATTACTGGGATTGTTGCATTATATTATTTAGTTTATTTGTTAGGAATACAAGATTGTAGTGTTTGGTTGGAAAAATATAAGATTAATTGGAAGCAAAATTTACCAACTTGTTTTCATGATATATTTTATTTTTTACAAGTTAAACTTTCAATTATTAAATTAAAAATATATGCATAAAAAATTATAGAACCATCATAGTTACACTATCTAAAATTTGTAAAATTTTATACTATAATTAACACATTAAATAATTTTTAAAGATAAATTTTATATTTATATACCTTTATTCCTTTTTATTTTCATTTTTTGAAATACAAGATGCTAAACGTTTAATATGGTTGAATTTTTAACTTTGTATTAATTTTGACAACTTGTTAAATAAATTAAAGTAAATAATAAAAATATAAAATTTGTAAAATAATGATAAAAATAAATTAACCTACAAATATTTTAAGATGAAAAATATAAATCAAACAATAAAACTAATAATATAAACCCTTAACTCATTCACTCTCGAGCAACGTGCAATCTCAGTCTATAATCCTAGAAATATCATAAATATAAGACTTAAATCAAAAATAGGTGCCCAAAGTATACCATTTTTTAACTTTAGGTACCTAAAATATTTTTTTGTAAGAATAGGTGCCTAAAGTTTCTAAAGTTATAATTTTAGTTGTCTCGAGGTTAATTGCCGTTAAAAAAACTTTGTAGCCAATTATAATGTTACACGTGGCAAGTTTTATTTTTTATTTTTTAATTATTTAAAAAAATAAAAAATTTAAAAATTTCAAAAAAAGCCCAAAATTCTTAAATCCCGAAATACCTAAATCCCTCAATCCGGCCACTCCCGCCACCATTGGCTACGATTTCGGCGACGAAATTGAGCGTCCTCCCCTCTCCCAAACACCCATGCACCAATCGTCGTTGTTCAACCGCCGCTCGTCGCAAATCGTTCGAATAAAATTTTGAATGTTTCGACCTTCGTTCGGCGTTTTGCACGACTTAGATCCATTGTAAACGACCGTGGTAGTCCGGCGAAGGATGTGGTCGGCGGCGGCGGCGCCATCGGCGACGGAATCCACTCAAATTGTGATTTGAGTTTTGGCGAGTTAGGGATTTCGAATTTAGGGGCAATTTTGTGAATTTTAGAAATTTAGGGTTTTTTAAATAAGTTAAAAAGTAAATTAAAAATAAAATAAAAAAAATATTTTTTAAAAAATTAACGGAAAGTTAACATGGGGCACATAAAATTATAAGTTTGGAAACTTTAGGCACTTATTTTTACAAAAATATACTTTAGGCACCTAAAGTTCAAAAATGGTATACTTTGAGCACCTATTTTTCATTTAAGCCTAAATATAATATTGATAAAAAAATACATTAAATATAACAACATTATTTAAATATGTGCAACACCATTTACATATTAAACTAATATTAAATAAAAATATTTAATAAATTTACACCATAAATAATTAGTCACCTAATTAAAAATGCAATAAAGGACCATCATGAACATAATTCATTATCTTAAGGATAATATTGTCGAAAGGTGAAGGAATTGTGTATTACCTAAGAAAATGAGGGGAATAGCATTCTCACCGTTAGTTTTTTAACAATTTTCATCCGTAGATGGTCTATTTTAACCCAAAATGAAACGGTGAGGGCTGAATTACTCAAAAAAATAATAGGGGTCAAAACGATTATTCATTCAAACGTTGAGTCTATTTTTTGATTTTATGACTTATAAATATTCGTTTAACTATTAAATTGATATTATTTACAAATATTTAATTTGATTTTGATTAAATTGGATGATCTCGGGTCAATAATTAATTTATATATTTGACGGTAAAAGTCTTTCGTATAAATAAGTAAACAGTTGTATAATAATGGTTTGTCATATTTTAATATAATATTAAATAAAAAGTTAAAAGCTATTTTTAATAAATTGGACATAAGACTGATAAATTTAGAAATAAATTATTTATCTTTAATCTATAACAATTATGGAAATAATTTTAAAAAATATATTTATTTAGTAGTATATAAAACTAAAGGTTTTAAATATACACTTGGTATCTAAACTAGACAACTTCTCTCACGTTAGTACCCAAATTTACTTTTCCCAAGTTAGTATTTGGACTACACTCTCTCTCTCTCGACTTAGTACCTAAAGAATTTTTGCTCCAAGTTATAATCTAAACTTTAATTTCATCCACTATTTTAGTACTTTTATTATCAATTTTAATCCCAAAACGTATACATTCAATCAATTTGATCCTAATTTAAAATAATTTAATAAATTTAATTCATATTTAAAAATATCATCAATTTAATCATTTTTTTTGATATTGTCAAACTAAACGAGTCTAGCGAATAAAAATTATTGGATAACTGAATTTTACCAGAATCGACAAGTTACTTTCAAACTTTTCTTATACCAAGAAAGTAGTATAACATTTCTAGGAGACGAACAAACAATTTAGGTGTATATCAAAAAGTAAATTGATAGAATTTTTAAGTATAAATAGTTAAATTTATTGAATTATTTCAAATTATGACCAAATTGATAGATGTATAAGTTTTAGTACTAACTTGGGAGAAAATACATAGTTCTGGTACTAATTTGGAAACGAAAATTCTTTAGATATCAACTTGAGAAAATGTCTAATTCATGTACCAATTTAAAAACAAATTTTATAAGTATTAATTTGGGAGAAAGTGCATAATCCAGATACCAAAGGTACTTTTAAGCCAAAAATTAAAAAGATAGCAGAATTGCTCTATTTAACTTTGTAACGTGTTACGTAAAAAAAGTTAAAGTACATCACTAAACTATTCCATAAAATATAAAATGGTCACTAAACTTTCAAAAATTATATAATGAGCATTAGACTTTAGTTTTTCTTACAAAATGATCACTAAACCGTTAACTGTAGTTAACTTTGTGACATGACAGTTACAAAAATTTATATAACAGCACATTTAATCTCTAATATTTACACATTCAATCAATTTAGACATCAATAATGAAGGTTAAATTATGACTAAATTGATTGAATGTGTAAATATGGATGATTAATTGTGTTATTAGTCAAATTTTTGTAATTGTACTTTGTCACGGGGCCATTACCCTCTTCTCAAAAGAAATGTCTGATAAAATGTGTAACGCTATCGCTTATATATCACAATACCTCCATTTTCCTTTCCGATGTGGGATTATTGTCCCTCGTCTCTTCCCATACGTGACATTCTCCCCCACTCAACCCCGTGACGCCCCGTAACGAATTATACGCACTCGTGATGGGCCAATTGTCACGATTGTCCACCATGCCTACCTCACTCACGAGCGCCCGTCGTGAAATCATGTAGTCAAAGAGTCATTTACCATTAGTCGCGAGGCCATTACCCTCTTCCTAAAAGACATGTTTGATAGGATGTGCAACGCCACCACTTATATATCCCAAGACCTCTATTTTCCTTTTTCGATGTGAGATTATTGTCCCTGCCTCTTCTCAGGCGTGACACCATCATTCACTTAACGATAGTTAACGGCTTAGTGATCATTTTGTAACAAAAACTAAAATTCAATGCCTATTATATAACTTTTAAAAGTTTAGTGACCATTTTATATTTTTTTTGGAATAATTTAGTGACCATTTGTGTGCTTTACAAAAAAAAAAAATCAACTTTGCAACGTGGAGTTCCCATGGATTTACTTCCCACCGACTAGAATGAGACCCCATACCTTTGAACGCTTCATGAAACTTCTCGAACTAACCAAGCACCTCCAACCAGCCTTTTTTTTAATTCTCCTCCCCGTCTCCCACCCTTCAACCCTCGTTCTCAGAGCCTCGAAACTAACGAAACTGCAATTCTCTTCCATTGAAGCAAATCAACAAGCATCTGGCAGCCATGGCAGAAGACGGAGCCGTAACACTCTACAACAACACGGCCATCACCGACCCCAAGCAAAACCCAGTCTCGATCAAAGTGGGCTTAGCACAAATGCTTCGTGGCGGAGCCATTCTCGAAGTCTCGACCCCAAACCAAGCCAAAATCGCCGAAGGAGCAGGCGCCTGTTGTTTAGTCATCACTGAACCCAACCCACGAGGCATTTCACGCATGCCGGATCCTGCTCTCATCAAACAAATAAAACGCGTCGTTTCGATCCCCATCATGGCTCGCTCCCGCGTCGGCCATTTTGTGGAAGCCCTGATACTCGAACGAGTCGGAGTCGATTACATTGACGAAAGCGAGGTTTTAGCCCTAGCTGATGAAGAGAATTTTATCAACAAGCGTAATTTTAGGTCCCCTTTTGTTTGTGGCTGCAAGAACCTTGGCGAAGCGTTGAGGAGAGTTAGGGAAGGAGCTGCAATGATTAGAACGCAAGGGGACTTGCTAGGCACTGGTAACATTGCTGAAACGGTTAAAAACGTCAGGTCTGTGATGGGTGAAATTAGGATTTTAAATAACATGGATGAAGATGAAGTTTTTGCATTTTCGAAGAAAATTGCCGCCCCATACGATTTGGTTGCTCAAACTAAGCAAATGGGGAGACTGCCAGTGGTTCATTTTGCCGCTGGTGGGATCGTGACTCCGGCGGATGCTGCGTTGATGATGCAGTTAGGGTGTGATGGTGTTTTCGTGGGGTCGGAAGTGTTCGATAATTGCACGGATCCGTATAAGCGCGTTCGTGGAATCGTAGAGGCGGTTAGGCATTATCACGATCCTCAAGTTTTGGTCGAGAATAGTTGTGGGTTGGAGGAGGAAATGGCGGGGCTTAATGTCAGTGAAGAAACGATGGAACAGTTCGGAGAATGAGGAGTCTGATCAAGTAAAGCATATTCTATTTGCTCCTTGTTGTTGTTGTTGAGAATATGAGTCCCTTTTCAACCCTTATTCTGTTGTTCTTTACTTGTTCTACTTTTGCTATGGTTATATTTAGATGTACTGTACTTTGTGTGCCAAACTAATACAAAAATGAACTAGAATAAGTTGGTCGTCGGTCTTTCAGCATCATTTTGTATTTTGAATATATAATGCAGGAATGAACTGAATAATTGGTCGATCATTTTGTCAACTGTGTGTTTTCCCCCCCTCTCTACTTAAATGTTTGAGATTTGTCGGCTGATTAGTTGCTATCGAGTAATTACAGGTGCATAGAGTAATTGAGCTGATGACTGCTCTTGTTAAGAAGCTAATTTCTTTTGTATGATTAAACAATCGTTCCTTTTTCTCAAAGGTTAACATGATAGAATGTGTTTTCTGTGTGTTGTATTTTCGTTTCTCTTTCTTTAGTTCTTGCAAATTAACTTTTTTGAGCTAATATAGTTGGAACTATACTATTAGATTCGCGTGTTTACTAGTACAGTTTTGTACATAGTAGGGTTTGTTTTTGTGAGGGAAAACCACCCAGCCATTGCTTATCGGGACTCTGAGGTGTTTAATCAGTTTGATCCATATAGCGAACACAACTGACCATTGTTAATTAGTCCATAGCCTATGTATGTGCTTCATTTATGAATTGCCTGCAATTTGGAACATGATTTTGGAAGTCACTGCATCATGCAGCATTTGTAAAATGGTGTTTGAAATTGATGCCATACTATATATGAATAATAGGCATGAAGATTGCACTGGCACCCTGGGAACATCTTGTTAGATGTAAGTTGTTGATGATGTCAGTTTAACTATAGGATCATGCAGATTTTCTTTTGCATTTCAGTGTGTACCTATGAAAATTAGATACAAGATAAGAAGTTCAAGAGAATACAATGCTCCTTGTTTATTTAAAAGTTCTTGAATTTACCAAATGTTACTTAACCGCTTCCTCTCTCAGCATAACCTGTTCCTGCTTTCCTGGCTTAGATATTCTAACCCGTGTTTATGTCGAAGGCCAAAGTGCAAGGGTAAGCTGCCAAGCAAACTTAACCTCATCTTCACTCGCTTTACCATGTTGTTTCATTCTGATTCATCACTGTATAATGATAGCAGCATCATGGAGTTGGAGCATTGAAAGTTTCAACTAACGGAGACCAGCATAAGCAACTTGCATACTAAGGAACACAAGCATTGCAGATGTATCCTAAGCTAAGCAAATCTAATGAGCTGTAATGACAGTATGTGTTGGACAATATGGAAGTGCAACTAATATTATATCGTTGAGTTATAGATGCGATAAGCTATGATAAATTTATAAGATGGAGCATGTCCACGTTGATTTATATTATTTAACAGCAAGGATGAGGATAAGATGTTGGCTTTTCTATATACTGTGAAGACGACTCCTTTTCAGTTGCCGACAGGTAAGACAGATTACCATGAATTTTCTTCACTTGTTTCTCATTTTTGGTAGTCTTTTTGCATCTTGGCATATCATACATGATCCTTGAGCTGCTCTCACATGGTGCATTTTTTGACCATCTTGACTCCTTAGTAAACTCCAGCTCATTCTACTAGATTGTGTCATCTGTCTGAATGTTTCCATTGTTGAATAAACACCTCAATGCAATCTCATATGCAGAAAATATAGCCCCATTGACTACAAAAGCTCGAGCAACAGCAGTTCCTAGTCCTCTCCATAGAACGCTATATCCTTCCTGTTTTACACTTTTTTGGAGACAATCAACGATGCCGCTGTACTTTTGCGGGGAGGCTGGTGACTGAGCCTGCAGTCTAGTCTTTACAACATCCAAGGGATAGCAGCAGACCCAGCTAGCAACCCCCGCTAAACCTCCTGCTATCAGCATTGTTCTGAGGGTTTCTTGGCCACTCTTTCTGCACCCCGGGTGAAGCTCTTCTCGCATATACTCGTACGTCCAGAAGTAGAAGCCGTGAGAAGGCGCATCTCGAAGGGCAGTGATTGTAAATCCCCTATATAATCCTCTTAAGCCTTCTGTTTTCAGTATGGTTTTAGCAACACTAATTGGCCCTGTCTGGGCACCAACTGATTGAGAACCTGAAAAACCTGTGTTCTGCAACTGCAGGCGGATTTTTACCAATTCTACCGGAGCAAGCATGATGCTCTGTAAGGCCCCGGTTCCGACTCCTCCTAGAGCAACACCTTTGTAGGAAGGTGGATCAGTGGCCGAAACAGACGAGTCAAACGCTCGTGAGAGAATGGCATATATCTGGAAAACCATAGCATTCTGCAATGCACAAATTTCTCTGTAAGCAATACATTAAACCAGCTCAGAAACATAAAGGGGAAAAGCAGAAATTCAAATGCAAGATCAAAAAATAAGATCCCTTTATAATAATCTTGTTCCTGCATGCATGGACTATTACAATTAAAAATGTGTCGCAATTTATTTGAAAAATCACAATCTATATAAATATATAACATTTCAAATAAGATCATTGCCCAATTATTAGTAGCATTGGTAGGCTACAGGCACCGATATGAGGCCAAAATCATAGACAGTGACATTCAACAAATATATATAATCAGCAAGGCACCAACTCTTAAAAAAACATAAAAATGGAATTTTTGGGGGACCACATAAGATTGATGAGTTAACTTGGTTGTCAAACATTTCATCAGCTAGATCCTGGTAAGGTTCCATGTGATTCAATTCAATGTACTTTTTCCACAGAAAAAATCTCATGGGTTCTAAGCATTAGAAAACACACCTAAAATCATGATCCACAAAAAGAAATCTTTAGATTGAAACAATTCATTGAATCACCACCACACGAACCAGAAAAAGAAAAGAACCTGAAAGGTGACTGATGCCAATGGCGCAGCCATGCCTCTATAGAGTGCACCGGGTCCTTCTGTGGTGACAAACCGCCGCAGGATGTGAAGGGCGGGGCCGGAATCCGTGCTTTGTTGCCGGATTCTGAGGGTATCGAGCGGATACCCGGAGACAATACCGGCCATGCCACCAATTCCTCCTGCCACAAATTCTTTTCCCCAGCTACTTGCAAGGAACTCAGGCCAGAAATCCATTATATCCACCAAATTCAATCAACCAAAACAATAGAAATATGAAGCTTTCTGGTTTAAAATCAAATACCAAATCCTCTCAGTTCCCTGCTTTTATAGACAAGCAACATGAACAACACAACTATAGTGTTCTTTTCTTGCACGGCTTTGAAGCTTCCTCCTCTACTCCTACTTGGAAACAGATTGTTACCCTTTTTTTTCCTTTAAAAGCTTTAAAAAGGAGTCTAACTTTATGTAATCCTCAAGCACTTCTGAACATGAAGAAGGGAACCTAAGATACCTTGAAAGATCCGATTCTGCTCCTTACCTGTCCCTTCAACCTTTTATCTAATTTCCCACAAACAAAAAACAAAAATTTAGAAAAACCCAAGTTTTTCCATAATGTTTCAATTCCAATGGTGAATCCCAGAAAAAGAACCACCAAGGCAAGAGAGAAAGGAATAACAAGGAAAACAAGAGTAAAGAGCCCCAAGGGTTGTTTTTTGTATATGATGATGGAAACAAATGGCACCGGTTGCAATTTTGTTGGGAGTTGTCCACATTGCAGTCGGAGGAAACGGCCAACTTCTAGTTTTCAAGGTCCCCATTTCGGGTGGCCCAACGAGATTTGTACACGTTGTCCCTTTGGCGCCGTCTTCGGTGCTTTGGGCTCAGTGTTCTGATGAATCATTCCTCTCTCTCAAATACCAATAAAAAATTGTTCTCTACGCAACCCAGTTTCTGCCTTTTAAATCTTAATATTCGATTTATTAGATGATTAATCTGAATTAAATTTTTTTAAGAATTTAATATATTAACAACTCTCTCAACCTACTTTTTTTTTCATGTACAATGTTAAAACTTAAATTTTAAACAACTTAACTTCTTATTTTGTTAGACCAACATATTGTTGGTCCAGTTTCTGTCCCTTTGGTGGTTTGATTTTAATTTTCTTACAAAATTTGTGCTAATGCGTATATTATAATTTAGCTCTAGTAGGATACAATCTTTGTTGAGTTTCATCTTATCCAAATGTTTTATTTAAAACATTGCTTTCTTATATTTTGCACTTTTATTAGACAAAATTAATTGGGGTTCTTTGTAAGATTGAACTTTAGTTATTATTAAAATGTTAGTGAATACTCAACTAACATAATCACTTTACATTAATTTACTGATTGATTATATTTTAATACATAATCTGTGTAAAAAGAACCCTTTATATTTAATGTATAAAATTTAAAACTTAGATTATTAGCCCTAATACCATAAAACTTAAATTTTAAACACTAAAATTTAAATTCTAACCATAAACCTTAAATTCTGCACCCTACAACCTAAACTTATAAACCCTAAACTACAACCTAAATTTTTAAGCCCTACTATTAAAAGGCTTGTATATCAAAGTATTTTTCCTTTACTAATTGAATGTTAGTTTGATTAGTATTATTATCGTAATATATACGAGGTTTTGAGTTTGAATACCTTTAATTTAGTGGTTGAGGTCTTACATGTCATAATCTTTAAATATTATTATAAGTATTTTTTGACATATTTTCTCTTAAAAATATTTAAAGATTAAACATATTCATATTGAGTGTTTGTATTTATATTTATATTTTATACTCTTCGTAACCCAAATTTGGATCTATATAATATATCATATTATTGTCATGTTTAAATTGTGTTGTACTTATATAATTTTAAAATGTTACTAATACTTTTGTATCTTTATTTTATGGTTAATGTTTAAGTTTATGATTGCTTCCAAATAATGTTATTGGAATATTTTATTTATTTATTTTAAAAAATAAATATTTTACATATAATGTTGATCCATAATTGTATAATATAAAAACTATAACTATATATTTAGGGTAATTACAATAAAGATGCATTTTTAACCTAGGTAATTATCATATTTTGTAGGAGATATAAAAAGGGTTGGAGAAAGTTTGATGGTAGCCGTTCCTTTTAGAAAAAATATTTAAGAATAGAACATAATTTTTTTTGGTATAGTTCATGTTCGTGATCCATGATTTATGTTCGTGATTTATAGTTCTGCCATTGCACCCAACTCTTGCTCGTAAAGATATATTTTTTGATAATACAAGACCAAATTTCATCGATTAAATGCCATTAAAGGCTTCACCATGAGCAATATCAGCTACCTCCAGTGGAGGTTCATGGAAGATGACAGTGCCTAAAGGTTGTCCACGACACAATTCCGCCATAAAGTCCGCAACTCGGTTCTTCTCACGGCGATTGTGGGAGATTCACACCACCAACCCTCTTGAATTTGTGAATGAATTGATTCAACCAAACCATTACCTCTTAACAAGTTTGATAGCCGACGAACAATCAGCACATTAGTTGTGATTTCTTAAAAATTTTCTAATCATATTTTAATTCAAATTTTTAGTTACTCACCAAAAATAAAATTTAGTTTTTCAAAAATTAAATTGTTATGTAAATTATTTTACATCCTATGTTTTATGAACTTTTTTTGAAACAATATAAAAAGTCAATGCGTGATGATAAAATTGGGACAAAGAAAGTATTTATTTTATCGTTTCTGCCATTCTTTATGATCTTGAGATTTTATTGAATATATTTAAATTTAATTTTCAACTATTTTGTTTCTTAATAGTTCATATCCACAATTATTTATTTGTTTAGATTTAACCTTTGCCTTTAAAGCTCGGATTTATATTTTTCTTTTTCGAATACGATATACCTTATCGCCATTGTCAATAATTTATAGTATATGAACGGCAGAGAATTCAATTGGGAGAGGGGAATTTTTGGTGGGATAAAGTACGGCAGAGAATTCAATTGGGAGAGGGGAATTCTTTGTGGGATAAAGTTGTAGGAAATGGACAAGTCTTATCATTCCACATTATTATATATGTGTGATTTTTAATAAATACTAATTTTAATACGAAATTTATGCAGTCGTATTTTTGGTTTACGGTTTCAGATTCAAATTCATTTTCATTTGATTTAACAATTTATTATCATACTCAATTGTCAATACACATCCACAAATGCTAAACACATCATCATCCAACTTCCATCTTTATCCACAATATTCAAAGCCTAAATCTTCATTAGCCCTTCTAAATTTTGCATTAAATCTTTATCCACAATATTCAATGTCAAACTCAATTGCCTTAATCCGTTTTTATTTAATTAAATTTTCCCTAAATCTTTACCCACAAGCCTAACTATTTTCAAAATAAATATTTTGTCAATTTAGTAATAGTTTTATAGAGAAAATGACTCGCCGCTCCCCTCTCGATTTCCCTTTAGTATGCAGTGTTGTATGAAAATTATCACTGGATTTATATTTCTTTTTTAATAAAAGTTTCTTCGTTTGAGGGTGAGTTTTGAATTAGAATGTCTTAGGAGTTGGGTCTTAGCTAGACCAGTATAAATGTTCAAATTGGCGCTTTTCGAACAAAAGATCCAAGTTCTTGAAGTCCCGATGAATGCCTCATAGATCATTATCTCTGCTAGGAATTTGGAAAGAAAAAAAAAAACACTTAACACCATTGTGCAGGGGCCTTTATTTTTCTTTGTTAGGGTAGCATATGTTCATATTTTTTCTTAATCTTTTGATAGTATGCACAAACCTTAAAAACAAAGCTACTCGAAACAAGATCTCCTAAGATAAAAATATACATATTTTTTTTTCTATTGAGACCACTAGTTTAGAGTTGGTCTTTCTGGAGACTTGTATAATGACTTGGGACCAAGGGGAAATAATAGTTAGATTTAGACTTTCCATATTTACTTTATGTTCAGATTAATGTGCATTGACCGGATGTTGAAGGAAAGGGAAGAGATCCAAACCTGGGCAGATGCCGGATATTTTCCCCAATTCAGCCGGATGAAAACACCATTACCCCAGCCAATGCCGGAGGATTGGCCTGAGGAAGAGGAAGAAAAGGGAAGCATATGACAACCTTAAACACGAAGACGAACCAGAGAAGCCGAAGAAGCAATACTAGACACCCCAAATTCTTGCCTTAACATATCCTACAGTTGGAAAACAGACTCTAATGTGGCAATCAATGTTGAAACTGAAGATGAACCCAGGTCACTGGCTTGGGTTAGAGAAACAAAATGACAGTGAATGGATGCTACATTTTCCAATGTAAAAAATGTCCAAGCACAGTTCTAATGACGCCTAGACAAGAACTCAGATTTAGATCAATTGTAAATCAATTAACAGTGAAATTTATTAATAATGAAGGTCATTCAAGGCAGGAACGCAGATGTAGACATCAGTAGTACTTGTGGGAGAACCAATATCAATTTAATAATGATGACCATTCATGGCAAGAACACAAAACAGATTCGGATTTCACCAAAGATGAATAAGCACCCTTCACAATCTAAAGAGTCATCACAAACAGATCAAATGACATTCTATATTTACTTTTATGTTCTGATCAATTGTACACCGGAAATCCCATTAACAAAACACTTGAAAACGCAGATACAAAAGCACAATAGTATAGAACTTAAATTTATTAAGTTTTACAACATTGACCTTTCACACAAAGTGTTTAGCAAATTCAATTATGAAACTAGAGCATCAGATCATTCCAAATGATGCCCAGACCATCACAGTAAAGCAAAGATGTTATCATAATAGTTGTACTCACAAACACAAGCCACAGTAGTTTATGTTTTGATGAGTTTTAGACCCTCATTTCTTCCCACTCTTCTTAAGTCCTGTACCACCAACTGGTCCCTTTTGCGCCTTTGCTCTCAGCTCTTTAAGAGCCTGTTCATCACAAATAACAAAATCAGATTGATAATTAACAAAACATACTTATACAAAGCAAAAAAAGAACCGAAGGTAAAAAAATAAAACTGCATGAGTCACAAAACCAATACCCCACCTTCTCTTCTTCCTTCTTTTTCTGAATGTTAGCCATATCAACCTGCACATAACAAATAAAAGGAGATAAAGAAGATGAATCCAAATACAATTACATTATCATTAAAATTCATTGAGAAAATGAAATAGATCATGCAATTTACAAAATCTAATCATAAAAGTTTTACATGATTTCGCTCCTAATATCAGCAAAAACAGTTGAATTCTAACGTAGAACAGATTGCAATGCACAATATACCTAATACCAGCACAGATTCCATAAGTTTAACATGATTTTATTTAGTATATTCCGTATCAAAATTATATCAACTTTACTAATTTCACACAAAATAAGCAGACCTAACAGAAAATTAAATTTATTAGAGACGATATAATACTTGAATAAATCCACATAAAAAATATATAGAAAACATTATTCAACTATATGCAACTTTTTTCTTATTTTCCACGCTACAGATCGATTCAAATAATATAAATAATAATTGTGATACCTCGTCGTATTCTTTCTTTGCAGTTTTAGGTTGCTTCAAAGGCTTCGCTTTGCCACCTAGATCCCAGAAAAACACAACAAAAAACAGTATCTTTGAAATTAACAGGAATCGATCGAGAAACGAAAGCCCTATCGTGATATTTGAACCATCGAAACTAACAAAGTCGAGATCTTCGAATTTGTTAAAGAGATTACCTTGCTTGGACGACATGTTTATGACGCTAGGATTAGCCGATTAGGGTTGGCTTCTGAACTAGAAGAGATCTGAGAAATTGGGGAAGTGGGAAATTAATTGCCCTAACCCTAAAACACACGAGTTTCGGGAATGTGAAATATCAACTTAAAAGCTCGTATAAATAGAGAAAATCCTTCAACACGCGCTTAGCGCGTGATTAATTGCTGCCTAAAACCAACAGAATCCAAGTCTGTCTCCACTTTCTTTATAAAGTAAATTCTTTTTTAAAAGATGTTGCGATTTGCAATTTTTTAATGGTATCTATTCCTTTTGTAATGACCGTTGGTATATATTTTGTCAAATTTTTTATTAGTCCTTGGATTGTATATAAATTATAAATTTAATTTTTATATTCTAGTGTGATTATTATTAGTCTTTGAATTTTTAAATTTCGGTCCTGATTTATTGAGTTAAATTTTACTTTTAGTCTTTTTATTTTGTGTAAATTATGGATTTAGTTCTAGTTCTTTAATTTGATCATTTTGAGTCCTTATAATTTAGTCATATTATCTTTCAATTTAACAATTTAAAGTATAATGACTAAATCTATAACTTACGTACATAACTTGACGTTTAAAATATTTCATCTAATCTAAATCGATTTGAATTTTATTATAAAAACTTATCTCTGACTTAACCCAACACAAATAAAAACTCATTTTTATTCAGTAAAATAAGGAGACAGTTGAAAATTAGATAAAACATATTATAACAATTATCTCTAAATATATAAAGGAAAATTATATGATTATTCCAGATCAATGACTTTTCAGCCTAAACTTAAATCATGTCCGACTTTATTATTCACAAAGTTCAACCTGAACGTGAATTTCTAAAAAAATCCTCTCTATAAAACCAAATCCGGATAACTTAATCATCCTTCTCTAAAAAAAATTGGAACTGAAAACACTGACATTCGTAAAAACAAAAATAAAGATGCACAACAGAAATAGAGAAAACAAAAAATACAGAAGAAGGATAAAACCAAATAAAAAACAAACAACTCAGAGAAAATATAAAACATAAAATAAACACCACAAGTGCACAACATAAGTGTTGAGTAAATTATATCAAATACGATTAAATTTTAGATTTAATATCGATTTCATCACTGAATTTTAAAACGTTTTAGATTTAACACTAAACTTTTTGTTTTGGTTAAATATAAGTATTGGGTTGTTAAATCTTAACAGTTGAATGATGTAACAATTTGACGATGACATGAAAACTTTAGGTTGTGTATCAATTTGTCAATTATGTTTAAATTGTATATTGATTTGGTCACTAAACTTTAAAATATTTTAATTTTAATATTAACTTTTTAGTCACTATTCTTCGAAGTCTTTTGCGTAGGGCTTTTTCGCAATTTGAAACACCCCGATATTTCGCAATTTGATGATGACATGAAAACTTTAGGTTGTGTATCAATTTGAAACACAAAAAATATCATTTTTTGGGGTTGAGGGCTTTCTCGAATTTGAGGGTTTTGAGTAGGGGTGTGCATAATTATCCGTAACCATTAACCAATATAACCGTAATATTTTATAGGTTAATTAACCGAACCGTTATGGCTGAACGGGGAAGATGACAATCTACTTTGGGTAGTGAATCGAAACACCCCGATATTCCGCAGTTCCGGAGTTCTCGAGATAGACGACTGGGGCAGCTTGAAAGTTCTACCTGGATCGGCTGACCCTGTGGTGTTGTACATAGTTGAAGAACCATGTAACACTAGTGCTACTCTAGAGGATTCTGGCAATTTTGGGCTGTATGAACTGAACCGGGATGCCTCCATAGTTCGAGTTCTATGGGAAAGCTTCAATTATCCTATGGATACGCTTCTTCCCGGGATGAAGGTGGGGATTAACTCCGAGACCGGTCTTAATTGGTCTTTGACATCATGGAGAAGTGATAAGTCTCCTGCAACAGGGTCTTTTAGACTCGGGTTGGACCCTAGTGATTCGAGTCAGTGGGTTATATGGTGGCGAGGGGAAGCCTACTGGAAGAGCGGGTTGTTTTGACACGGTTTTCTCGAGTCCTTCTTATCCTATAGTTCATACGATTTCGTTTAAGTTACGAACGAGAATGAAACGTACTTCAATTATACCATGAAGAAAGCTGTCACCATTTTCCCGAGGCTAAAACTGAATTCGGAGGGTGAACTTAAGAGTTACAAGGCGGATTCAGTGGTTGTGTACTAAAAACATGAGCAGAGGTTGCTTGAAACAGAACATACCTGCGTGTAGTAGAAGCTTGGGGAGTAACGTTTTCCAGCAGCATGTAGGTTTCATGTCCAACACCGGATTTAAATTCAGTGAGATCGAAAACCTGTCTCGTATCGATTGTAGGCTAAATGCTTGAATGATTGTTCTTGCATTGCATATGCTTCGAAAAACGATGACGGGACCGGCTGCGAGATTTGGAGTACCGGAGTTAGTTTTACGGAATCGAGTACCAGAGATGATAGGCCTGAAAATGTCAAACGTGATATGTTCATTCTTAAAACAAGAGGTAAGGCTTAATTTACATCAATTTAACAATTGGATATTTTTGACACCATGAAAATGTTCTCTCATTCCAGAGAACAAGTGGTGGACATGGCTCATAGCAGTGCTCGGAGGACTTATGATTGTTCCCCCTGTATGCGCAATATGTTACACGATGTGGAAAAACAGCAAAAGAAGAGGTAGTTAAACTTTAAAATGATGATCTAGATTCTTTCGGTCGGTTCTTTTTATGCCTGAGTTATCAATGAACACCCGATGATAACACTCTCGATGTCTAAATTCTTGTAACTCGATTATTAGGGGTTCGAATGACGAACCAAAGGGTGCTGTTGAATGAAATCGGAGGTGATGCAACGGCTTCAACCAAGAATGATGGGCATGATAACCGGCTGGATGTGTTCAGCTTCGAAAGCATTGCTGCTGCTACAAATTGTTTTTCAGTGGGAAACAAGCTGGGAGCAGGTGGATTCTGTCCGTTTTATAAGGTGGTAAATGATGTCCAGAAACCGAACTTAATAAGCTTCAATGGCAGATGTTGTTTCGATGCTTTCGAATGAAACGGTAGAGCTACCGGCACCGAAGCAACCGGCATTTTTCGTTTATGCAGATGGAGGAGAGGCAGCTAGAGCTGAAACCAAGTGGAACAACTGTTCCATAAATCATGTTTCAATCTCGGAAATGGAAGCAAGATGACTACAGCTACATGGACTGAATGTATTGAGTTGTAAACTTTCTGCTGTTAACATGAATAGCTTGTTTCCTGTGAAATGCCAACTTTTATTTGTGGGCAGTGGCATCGTATTTGAGCAAAGCTTCTGGACACCCACGAAACTTGTGTGTATCAGACAAAGCAAGATTTTATATCGGGGGACGCAGATTTTTATATTTAATAAAATTATATGAGTATTTGAAAATCGTAAGTGTTTATAATTTCTTAAAAACCCTAGCCCCTTTTCTCTTCCGTAAGAAATCCCTTGTCCCTTGGTCTCTAGCGGCGGCAGGCCATCATGCTTTCGGTGGTCGGTCTCCCACCTCTTACCTTCCCTTCTTTCGATTTCCTTCGAATTTTGCTTCTCTTTTTTTTTTGTCTTTCGCTCTCTTTTTCTCTCTTTCGTTTTTGGTGCTCCAAGAGTTCTCGTCAGTCTGCTCGTTGGAACTGCTTTTTCGGTGCCTGTGGGTGCGTTCGGGCCCTTGGTGAGACCAGGTCGTGGTATTGGATAGGAAGGAGAGCTCCGGCTCTATCCTTCCTCCTCTCTTCCTCCCCTCGGTTGGGTCGGTCTCGATTCACAGGCTTTCGACTCCATCGGAGGTTGGTTGGGTCTCTCACCTTTCATCGACGGAAGTCTGCTTGACTTGGACTTTTCGACTCCGGTTCGTTCTCTCCATGCCATCTAACATCGACGATGCCCCTTTGCTTGCCGCGATGTGCTTCGATGGTGTTCTCCCTGCATTGCTACAGTTAATTGATATGCTTCTGTGCGACCAAAACAGACATGCAGCTGAAAAATTTGAACTGCTGGCTTGTTCTTGTCCGGCCTTTCCGTCGATCCTTAGTGATTCGGCGTCTCTTCCTCTTATAGGCCTTGTTTGTTCTGTTTTGTGACTATGTTGTGTTTTTGTTTGTTTATGTTTGGTGTTCCTTGTTGTTCTTTTCCAAATATGTTTTTTTGTTTGATGTTTCGGGTGTTGTTATTTTGTGCTTTCTTCCCTGTGTTTTTGCCTCTACTATGTTTGTTTTTCTTCTTTGTTTGAATAATATGCCAGTTGTTTGTTTTTTCAAAAAAAAAAATTGTAAGTGTACGATATTAAATAAGATAAGCTTTTGATACACATGCATGTATATTTATACTATAAAATTTAAATTTTAAATTTATAACTATAATTTTAAAAAATTAAACTTTAAACCCTATACTTTAAATTCTAAACACTAACATTAAATTTTAAACCTTACAACCTAAACTCGTAAACTTTAAACGTTAAAATTAAAATTCTAATCTCTAAAACTAAAAATTACGTGTAAATTTTAGTTTACATAGTATGTATATCAAAGCTTTTTTTAATTAAATAATAATATAAAACTAAAAAAAAAATTCTAAAAGGTATTGAAATTTAAAGTTTTCAAATAGTGCGACCGTTCTCCTAACCCCCTTCAATCCATTTCAATTATAATTGGACTTGTTGTATTTGAACGCTTTGGGATGTGATTGATTTTTTTTTCCAATTCAAAAGAGTATATTTTATTGTTTTTCTAAATTATAAAGGAGTAATATTTAATATTTATATTATATCTTAGTACGTTAACAATAAAACCTGTTCTTTTAATTTTAGCCGTATAAATAAACGAACACGAATAACTAAACAAACATAATTTCTTGTTCATGTTCGTTCGTTAAAATAATAAACGAACACAAACGAACATTGAGTATTCTTTAATTTTTTTTATATCATATTTTTAATATATGTCTTTAAATTTTTTAAATATACTACTTTTGTTATAAAAATAATAAATATAAATGAACATATATGAATAAATTTAAACGAATGAATTACCGAACGTTCATGAACGGACAAGCTCTTTATTCATATTCGTTCATTTAATTAAACAAACATAAAATCTTGTTCATATTTATTTAATAAATAAATAAATAAAAATAAACTTTCCGTCAAGCCATTCATAAACATTTCAATGAATATTCGGTTTGTTTACGTCACTATAAAATACAAAGCAAGAAACTCATATGAATAGTTAAATAATATGCCCGACTTTAAGAAATAATGTTTGAACGAACTAAAACGCATTCCATACAGGCCACGTTATTAGACGGCGGCCGTAGATCAAATTGCACTAATTAGTGCATTGAATTTGACATTGACAAATTTGCCCATCTCGAATAACTTATAAAACTAAAAGAATCTCAAATATTCAGAAATTAGTATATCAAATTTAACATGATATTAATGTAGAAAATAAGAAAATATTTTATTTTACGCCCTCTCTATTTTTTTTTGACATAACTCTTTCTAATCAACTTATGATTTGTAATTATGATGATCAAATAGTTTTGTTAATGACATCTCTAATTAACGAGAAATTATTAGATGAATTCGGCTCAACACTTTATTCATAGTCTATCTCGTGAAATTCACCAATTTTAGTATAACTTTCTAGTAACTACTCACTTCTCAGTTACATATAAGAAAAAGACCCATTTAATAATTTTTTCTAATTAACTTATGATTAGCAATAACGGTAATTTTACAATTGCATCCCTATATGGCTCTTATCTGGTATGCAATTTATTTTTTACATATTTAAATAATATGCAAATTTAAATGTTAAAATTGCTATTCATCACATATTTAAAATGGATGCGAGCAGACACCCTCGAATATCTGTTATCTTAATTTCTTATACATATTGCTTATTTGGATTTGCTTTTAACGGAATTTGAACTTTGGTCATCCACATTTTTAACGGATTTCATATGTGTGCAGATTTTAATATTTAACATTGATTAAATTTTATTTTTTAATGTAGGTGTCTGAAGAAAAATAATATTTAATTCATATTTGAATGGTAATACTCCAATAATTTATGGATAAAAACAAATGTGAAGCATTTTAGGTAGAAATTGACCCGCTACCATTCCTACACGTAAGCCTCCAAGATTCTTGTTTTAACTTTTTTTTATGTTTTTATATTATTTTGATACATATACATTTTTAGATTAGGACTAAATTAAACCTAAATTGTAAATGTGGATAATTAATTTTGTTGGTTTACTTAGAAGTATGATCAAACTAGTATAATGTACAAATATTGATGGGTAAATGTATCATTATACCTTCAAAAAGATCAAATCATCATTTTCACTAATTATTTAAAGAAGAATGAACGAGACATAACGAGTCAAAAAAGTTAACGATAAAAATTTTAGATTTGAAAAACGTAGTGATGAAATTAGAAAGATATATAATTTAATGATAAAAAAAAATACACTGATAATTGAGGTGGCTAATAACGTAAAGTTTGGTAGACCTAAAAGTAAAGTTACTTGGGCAGGCATAACCATCTAATCGGGTAAATCTGCTGTGCGATAGTTTACAATGCGGTTAATATATAACGTGATCGTTATTTTTTTTTACCTGGTTATTAACTTAAAATATTATATATATTGGTAATAATTTCGGTTGCAACCGAAATTATTATAATTTTGGATAACATTTCAGGTTTAAGTTTCTAAACTAAAATATTATATATATTGGTAACATTTTAGGTTGCAACTTAAATTGACAACATTTTAGATTACAACCTAACTTGTTATGATTTTGTATAACATTTTAGGCTGAAACTTAAAACTTTACTCACTTCAACCTAAATTGTTATAAGAGATTTGACGTCCCAAAATAAAAACATTTTATGACAAATATCGAAACTTTGTTCTAAGTTTTACAAAAAATCAAGAATTCTAGCTTAAAAGAAATATTACAATTTTCATCAATTACCAAATTCTATGTTTGAATTGTTAAAATCAAGTATAGATTACTCGTATACTCTAAGAAATCTTCATTACCCAATACAAAATCTTAAGTTCAGGTCGGAATTAACAAAATCGCCGTTAAAGAGTTAAAGAACTTGAACATAAGCTATTTTTCATCAATTGCCTAATTTCGAGTTTAATTTGTTAAAATTAAGTTTAGATTACTCATATACTCTAAGAAATCTACATTACCCAATAGAAAATCTTAGCTTTAGTTCGGAATTAACAAAATCACCATTCAAAAGTTAAAGAACTTTAAAATAAGTTATTTCTTTAAATACTCAATTCTGGGTTTAATTTGTTAAAATCAAGTTTAGATTACTCATATACTCTAAGAAATCTTCATTACCTAATAGGAAATTTTAGCTTTAATTCGGAATTAACAAAATAACCATTAAAGAGTTAAAGAACTTGAAACTCAGCTAGATTCTGACTTAAATATTAGATAATATTTTTGGTTGAACCAAAAGTTTCGAAACTTACAAAAATTGTCATTCCAACATAAAATGTTATACACATTTGTTACATTTTAGGTTTCACGACAAGTCTCGAGACTTAGTCAGAAGTTTCGAACTCACAAAAAAATTGTGTCATCTCAACCTAAAATGTTATACATACTGGTTACATTTTAGGTTTCGCGACAAGTATCAAAACTTACTCGAAAGTTTCGAAACTTACAAAAAAATTGGCATTCCAACCTAAAATGTTATACATATTAGTTACATTTTAGGTTTCACGACAAGTATCGAAACTCACAAATTTTTTTTGTCATTCCAACCTAAAATGTTACATATACTAGTAACATTTTAGGTTTCACGACAAGTATTGAAACTTAGTTTGAAGTTTCGAAACTTACAAAAGATTGTATCATTTCAACCTAAAGTGTTATCCATAGTAGTTACATTTTATGTTTCACAACATGTATCGAAACCTTGTTATGAGTTTCGAAACTTCCCAACCTAAATTCATGTTTTACTCAAAATCAAGAATTCTATCTTAAAAAAATATCAAAATTTCATTAATTACTTAATTTTGGATTTGATTTGTTAAAATTAAGTTTATATCACTCTTATACTATAAGAAATCTTCATTACCCAATAGAAAATCTTATGTTTAGGTCGAAATTAATAAAATCACCATTAAAGCATTAAAGAACTTGACAATAAGCTATTTTTTCATTAATTACCTAAGTATGGGTTTTATTTGTTAAAATCAAGTTTAGATTATTCATATACTATAAAAAATCTTCATTACTCAATAGAAAATCTTAGATTTAGTTCGGAATTAACAAAATCACCATTAAAGAGTTAAGAACTTGAAAATAACTTTTTTTTAGAAAAAAATTCAAAATTTGAAATTCCAATTTAATTAAAATTTTAAACTTTTTGCAGATTTCTCGAATTGCTTTTTATCATTGTAGCATTTCATCATTTGATCGATAACAATGGAGAATATCATGAACATAAACGTTGTTTCAGAACGAGTTTCGAGACTTACAACATCCAACCTAAAATGTTATAAGTATCGATAACATTTTAGGTTGCAAACCAGAAATGTTATCTAAGTTTCTAAATTTTAGGTTGCAACCTAAAATGTTATATATAATGGTAACATTTTAAGTTGCAACCGAAAATGTTACATATTATGGTAAGTTTGGATACTTGTTAGTAAGTTTTGAAACTTTTCATGTCAACTTAAAATATTATATCTTTTGGTAATATTTAGGTTGATGAGTAACATTTTTAAGTTCCGTGTTTTTTAACTTACTGGCAACACACACTTTCGTTTACACATTTTTTTTCAATTTGTGACAAAGTATTGAAACTTACAAAATAAGTATCGATACTTGCGGAAATAAACTCAAAAAGCCAACCGAAAATATTATCAAAAAATCTAACATTTTCAATTTGAGAACAATTTTTAAAACTTACCGTCTTTTAGCCGCACCCTAATATGCCGCACATTAGACTCGCCCCATCTAATGTACAAGAAAAATGTATAGGTTAAACGGTCAAAAGAAGACTGACCAATTAAAATAAGGTATGGAAAGAAGAACAAAAGTCTTATCCTCATTTTTTTATATATTTTTATACTCAACGCTAAAAAATTAAATTTTAAGTTATAATCTAAATTTTAAATCCTAAAACATATAAACCTTACACTTTAAAAACATACCATACTCTAATTTTCTAAACTTTAAACATTAATTTTAACTTTAAACCTTAATCTCGCGCCCTAAATTTAATTTTTAAAATGAGCATGAAAAGAGACATAGTGACAGGATTTCTATTCGTGGAAAGAGAAGATGATGGGTTTGTGATACAGTAGCAGATTATGGGGAGAAATGGGGTTTAATTCGTCTCTTACTCCTTTTTAGGTGTTTGTTTTTCATTTTTGGTACAAGTTTCAAACTGTCATCTGCGTAATTGACTTCATTGTTTGGTTGGTTATGGAGGATTGAACTGCAAACTAAGGATTGGAAATGTCGAATTTCAAGGCCACAACGACTGCGATGAGGGGTAATAATTATTTAGGATTAAATCGATAGAATTTAAAAACGTGAAAGACTAAAATTGTTTAATTATTTTGAATCAGGATCAAATTAATAAAATGTATAAGTTTTAAAGATTAAATGTGTTATTATACCAATTAAAATACAGAGTTACTAAAATAAAACCAATAAAGAACCATTAGTGACGAAAGTGATTTTTTTTATAATTCAGTGACAAAAAAGGAAACAACCTAATAAGTTGTTGACTAATGTCATAGTTTATCCTTCGAAAACTTGTACTTTCTTAAAAAACAATATCAACGTGGACCCTAGCGTTTGGCTAGAAACTTCTAGAATAAGCTATACTTTCTTCATTTTGACAATAATCTTGTCACTTCGAGAGTAAGGCACCGACTTTAGACCCGGAAAGAAAAAATTATTAAATAAGCTTAGTTTACGAGGTTATATATATATTGTCACGGGGCTAGATTTTGACTCTAGCTGATCCGTGCGGCCTTAGACGCCTTCGACGCAAATCAGTCGATTTCTACGCCTAAGTCAGCCTTCAACCAGCCTTGTGAGTACTCCTGCTCGACAACGGCTTCGACAATCACTCCAGGTTTCGATGGATCTCGTCACTGACACCACTTGTGTCGCGGGGCTATACCTTTGCCAAACGAATCGCGTGAACCTTAGTCGCTTTCTCGGTTGAAACATTGACTAAGTCACCCTGAAGTACCTTGTCACGGTCTTAGGTGAAGGTCTCTCGACAAACACCTAACTCTACCAGGATTCTCGCTCCGGAAGATCGAACACTCCTCGAAGCCCTCGAACAAAAGATCGTTCTAAGCGAAAGCTAATCAAAGAACAACAGAAAGAGATTGGCAGCTAGAACAACGAAGAACACTCAAGAACAACAAAGAACAATAGAAAGAACACTCAAAGAGTTTTAGAGTAAATGCTTCTTGTATTACTCAAAGTGAAGTATGAAGTGAAGTGATTTACAAGTGAGGAGGGAGCCTCTATTTATAGTTGAACTCCCCTACATCCAACGGCTCAGTTTAAATTACATCGACGGTCGAGATTGATCTTATCTTATATTATCTGATCAAATCTCAAATTCAAATCTCTAATTATCACAAACATTATCTACACATTATATTCAAATAAATGGATAATGCTTTGACCAATTTACCCTCTTGAATCCTCCATGGATTTGGCTAAGTCTTGTGGGCTTGCGGGCTTTTTAGCATTCTCCAAGTGCCGGGCCAAGTGTGATGGTCTTGGCAAGCCCGTTCCACCGCGCAAACTCCCTTTGGCTGATTCTTGCGCCAATGCCTCGGTCCCAAAGGTCTGGTCCACGCCTTCCTCCAAGTGCTGGGCCAAGTCTAATGATCTTGGCAAGCTCGTTACACCGCGCAAACCCTCTTTGGCTGGTTCTTGCGCTAACGCCTCGGTCCCAAAGATATGGTCCTCGCCATTCTCCGAGTGTTGGGCCACATTTGACTCGCCCGTTGCATTGCGCACAACCTCCCTATTTGTTGCTCGCGCTAATGTCTCGATCTAAAAAGTTTGGTCCGTGACAATATATATGTTCATATTTAATAATATATTTTTTTATATTATTTTTTTAAGATAAATTTTTATTTTTTTTATATGCCAATAAATTAAATAAATTTTATTAATTGAGACTTTGAGACCACAAATAACATAAAGTTGAATTTATCTAATAATTTCTCGCGCATTGCTTTTTTCTGAAGACATGACATTGCTTACATCAAAAGCAGTAATCAAATAAGGAAAAAAAGTTTCGAAATCCCTAATCTTTTTACCTTCCCAAGGAATCAAAAGCAGCAAAAGCCAAAAACTTCAATTCATGCCTCTGCAAACCACATAGTTTCTAGCTTCATTTTTTTGGGGGGGGGGGTGTTTCTCTTCATTTGAATCGTTTGATCGAAAAAAAGTTCAGTCTGAAGAAAGAAACAATGGCGAAATCAGTTGTTTCAGCCGTTTTGGAGAAGCTGGGTTCCTTGTTAATGATACCCGAAGAGATAAAACAGAACGTTGAGCTGGCCTTGGTTCTTGAAGAAGAAATCGGGAAGCTAACTGTTCATTTTCAAGATGTTCAATCAGTTCTTCAAGATGCAGAATCGAAGCAGGTACAGCTTGCCGCTAGTTTCTCTCTCTCTCTCTCTCTTTTTTATTTATGTAAATTAGATTTTGTTTTGTTTAATATATAGATGTTCAGACTCGACGCCTGTATTTTGTCAACCACGGGGGCCCTATTAGATGTACTTTTCCTTTCAGATTGAATTTTCCACAATATTTATTTCTAAAAATTTAAAACAAAAATGTTTGATATTTAAATCTAATTCGAGCAT
This sequence comes from Hibiscus mutabilis, assembly GCA_019671005.1. Taxonomy (NCBI): domain Eukaryota; kingdom Viridiplantae; phylum Streptophyta; class Magnoliopsida; order Malvales; family Malvaceae; genus Hibiscus; species Hibiscus mutabilis. The sequence goes on along the minus strand of JAGYYJ010001915.1, from coordinate 34,930 downwards.
CTTCCTCAAAAAAAAAGAGGCTTTATGCGGCAAAGAAAAAGAACTATTGAATTTGACATCCCTTTTGGATGAATCCTGGGTTTGAAATATGAATTTCTAGGTATTAAACGATCAGTGTTAGATTTGAGATCATAGTGGCTGTGAAATTACTGAAATTCTTGGAATTCAAGATATTAAATGAAATTTATGCTGCAAAGTGTAAACCGTATCTTCGATTTCAACAGGTAAAGGATGGCAATGTGAGAAATTGGTTGAAGAAACTCAAAGATGTAGCCTATGATGTTGATGATGTGTTGGACGAGTGGAAATCTGCGAAACTGAAACCACAGCTGGAGGAAGAAGAAAAAGAAGTTGGAAATTTCCCCTTGTTCAAGAAGATACGACGCTCTATCTCTTCTTTTACTTTTCAATCTGTGCAATACTATAATATTGCATCGAATATAAAACATATAAACCAACAACTTGATTGTATAGCTAGTGAAAAAGATAGATATAAGTTCGGGTTAGAGAAGGAAGTTGAAGAATCCCGAAGGCTAATAACCGCCTCTTTCATAGATGAAGAAGAGGTTTATGGAAGGTTTGAAGAGACTGCGGTTCTAGTGAATATGTTGGTAGGGGAGAATAGTAGTGGAGGGTCACGGCTTGATGTCATCTCTATAGTAGGGATGGGAGGGGTCGGGAAAACGACACTCGCTCAACTGGTTTACAATCGCAATGATGTTGAATGTCATTTTGACAAGAGAATATGGATTTGTGTCTCGGACCCTTTTGATGAGATAAGGATTGCCAAAGAGATACTCGAAGCATTTAAAGGTGAAAGTCCGAAATTAGTTGGAAAGGATAACATCTTGCAGGAAATTCGTAGCCATGTTTTAGGGAAGAAATTGCTCCTTGTGTTGGATGATGTGTGGACTGAAGATGCAACAAAATGGGAGCAATTGAAAAATTCCCTCAAGTATTGCTCCCATGGGAGTAGAATTTTGATAACCACTCATAAGGAGAAAGTTGCTATTATTATGGGAACAACACCATCAAACTTACTTCTCTTACATACTTTGTCGCAAGAGGAATGTTGGTCATTACTCAGCCATAGAGCATTCCGTGGGAGGACAAGAGAGGAGAGTGAAAATTTAGAAGATATCGGTCTGGAAATTGCTAAAAAGTGCCAGGGCTTACCCCTTGCTGCGAACATTCTAGGTGGTTTGCTACAGTTCAAGAAAACTAGAGAACAATGGCAGAGTGTCTTGGATAGTGAAATATGGGACATTGAAGAGGCTGAACGAGATCTTCTCCCTCCCTTATCTTTGAGTTACTATGAGTTACCTTTGGCTCTAAAGCAGTGCATTTCATATTGTGCCGTCTTTCCGAAAGATATGATATTAAGCAAAGATGAATTGATCAAGTTGTGGATGGCGCAAGATTACCTTAAAGGAGTGCGGGGTGAAGAGATGGAGATTGTTGGTGAGGAATATTTTGATGAGCTAAAGATGCGTTCTTTTTTTCAGCTTTTTAAAAGGGATGAGCTTGAAAGTGGCATTGTGAAATACAAAATTCATCATTTTGTTCATGATTTTCTTCTAGTTTTAATGGAAACGGAATGTTTGATGATAGTAAGTAATGGTTTTGAAGAGTTAGAAGTAGACTTGTCTTGTGAAAGGGCTCGCCATGCAACATTGATTCGTAAAGAAGCTACACCAACAGAACCAAACATTTACCATCTCAAGAAGTTGCGTAGCCTCCTTATTGACTCGAGCTATCACGATACTTCATCACTAAGCCTATATTTGCCCAAGTTGTTTGATCAACTGACTTGTCTAAGGACATTGAATTTGACTAACAGTCTGTTTGGAAATTCAATTGAAGAACTTCCTGATGAAATAGGAAATTTGGTTCACTTGAGATATCTTAACTTGAAAAACAATAGAAAATTGAAAGAATTACCCGAGTCGCTGTGCGGGTTATGTAATTTACAGACCTTAAACCTAAAATGGTGTGATAGTCTTGAAGAATTACCTAGCGGAATTGGAAAAATAATCAACTTGAGGCATCTTGAGAATGAGCGGACAGACTTGAGCTTGATGGCAATGCCGAAAGGAATTGGAAGATTAACAAACCTTCAGACACTAAGTGTGTTCGTGGCAACGGATAGCAGTAATGCATCTACTCTTGGAGATCTTCAAAACTTAACGAATCTTCGAGGACATCTTAAGATAAGTGGATTGGGAGCTGTGTGCGATGTGGCTGAAGCTAAGAAAGCAGAACTTCAAAAAAAGGAAGGTCTCCGCACTTTGATACTAGAGTTTACTATTTCCAAGGGATTGACGTCCAAAAGGTTGTGGATAAGAAATGATAAGGTACTTCTTGAAGCTTTGCAACCACCTCCGTGCTTGGAAAAATTGGAGATATGGTGCTACCATAGCCGCACTATTTCCCCCAACTGGATGATGGGTTTGACCAAGTTGAGACATGCTTCACTAGGTTCTTGCTTGCATTTGGGGAAATTGCCTCCCTTGGGGAAATTGCCGTCCCTTGAATCACTCTATATAGGGGAAATGAGACAAGTGAAAGAAGTGGGAGCTGAATTTTTGGGTATAGAAAGAGGAGAGACACCAACACTATCATCATCTTCTGAATCACCTTCATCATCTATTATTGTCTTCCCTAATTTAAAACATCTTGAATTCTTTGATTTGAAAGAGTGGGAAGATTGGATGTCACTAACAATCGGAGAAGAAGAGCATATTAGTGTCATGCCTCGGCTTTGCTCCCTAACTATTGGTTCCTGCCCAAAGTTGAGGGAATTACCGAGATACATTCTTCACAATACAAGTCTAAAGCAATTGGACATAAGTCAGAGTCCTATTGTTTCAGGACGTTGCAGAAAGGAGACCGGGGAGGACTGGCTAGAAATTTCTCACATTCCTACCATCATAATCGACGGTCTATGCAGTCAAGTAAACAACTCTTCTGTTGAAGAGTTTGGGGTATTGCAATTGCAACCAATACACAGGTCTTCTTTTATTCATCATTATTATTATCTGTGTAAATCACAACACATTCAAGCGTACAATTTTCCAAAATTTGTGGTTGAACTGTAAAGTTTTTTCCGATTTCTGAAAACTTTTTTTGATAACATTTAATTGTAACTCCATCTCTTACTCTCTAGTGGTTTATTTTTTGAGATGAAGAAGATTTTCCAGCTAGTACGAATTAGTTTTTAACACAACTTTCTAGCAAAATGAACAAATGATTTTTCCTCTTGTCAGCAAGAAAAGAAATAAACCTAGTGTTACATCAATTCTATTATATCTTTACCCTTAACTAATTATCTCCTGCTATTGCATGCTTTTCAGCTCTTCATCAAGTTCGAAAGATTTCCTCAAAGCCTTCACACAAAATTGATGGGAGTTATGTGTGAACTATAGTTATCTTTCTCTCATTTATTGTCAAACGATCATAAAATTATTGAAATATATAATCGTTGTTTAACTTTTTTCCCCTTAGCAATCAACTTGATGTTAATTTCTAGCTAGAAAATCTAATTATATTTGCAGGCAATAGTTAGAATGTTTGCTTTGTTTCATGGCACCTCTGTAAAATGATCGAAATGCATACAATGTTGCACGTTAACTCCTAATTAGTAGCCTTTGAAGTTTGAAGTGCATGTGACACCGCGGTTTATACTTTTGATTTCAAAGCATGTGAAGAAGGAATTCCCCCCTTAAGGCATTTGGGCATTGCATGGAACATAGACTTTGGTAAACATTTATTTGTTAAATGGAACCAAGTAATTAGTAGTTTAAAGTTTAGGCATATTTGTTCTGAAGTGATGTTTTCCAACTACTTGCCATTTATGCTTGTGAAGATTAGGCAAGTAATAGGCATAAAGAAATTGGCAAGAAGAAAGGTGACATGTTGTACCTCTAGACTCTTGTGATGCCGTTAAAGGTCAACTGTCGACAAATCTTTCGTATGAGGTTATGGAAGGAAGGCCCTATCGTTCATCATGCATTGATTCTCTGTCTTGAAATTTGGTGTTACTTTGCAATTCATCCTCATTGATCCAACTGCTTGAAATTGGTTGATACTTTGTGAGAGAATTTCTATCCCTCTTAGTTCCCGGTGTGTAATATTCGTATTCGCGTTTAGGATTCACTCGAGTCCATATAACATAACTTGTAGCTTGTGTATATTCAAACTTCATGTCAAAAGCACTTATATATAATGGATTGTTCGACTCTTTTATTCCTAAGTATTAAATAGATTTTTCATTACTATTTCTATCCAATGATTTAAACACCGGAATTGGGTAATACCTTTGCTCATTTAGAAAATCTTTTTGGATGTATTACCCTACGAAGAGATCATTCATCCTTTCGAATATAAATTTTTTCAAATGGTAAGTTGGCATTGGGTTTGAGCTGCACTGTTATTAATATTTAAAAGACATACAAATATAAATTTAATAATTTTTCTGATTTTTTATCGTAAATTTGCACTTGGTGTTCAATCAAAATGATGATTTTTTATCCTAGTCGAGAATTTTGTTTAAGTTTAGATATCAAATTGAGATAAAAAAGTTTAAATATTAGTTTATAAAAATATCAAATTGAGATGGTTCATAATTATATTTAAATATTAAATTTAATGCAAGTGAAATGATTAGGGAGAATAGATGGCACTTATATCTAGGGCGTGTAAAAATATCAGATCTAATCTGTTTATTTGTTGATTTATAATTTTTTTTTGGATATTTAGATATTGTTGAATCAGATATTTGATATGTTTTTTTTTTTTTTTTGATTGCATCAGTATATTTTAAGTTTTGGATTATTCAAAAATTTAAAATATCTGAAAACTTAAAATTTTATAGATATAAATTTTGTTATATCCGAAAATTTGAAATTCATATATGGATGTAAGTCTTGTTATATTTAATAATTTGTTGTTTGTTATATTTAAAAATTTAAAAATTTTATGGATATGATATATTTAAACCTAATTATATATTTAGATAGTTGAATATTCAATCAAAATATTTAATATCTAAATATCTGATTTTTCAATCGGATCGAATTCGATATTCGAAAATATACACCCCTATCTATATACCACGTCGACTGGAGAGTAAATTGACAAGTCTTTAATCTACTTAAAAGGGATCTAAGGAACATGGTGGAAAACATCTTTATTTTGGCCAATCATATTCCAAGAATTTTTTGTTTCATATTGAAGTTAATTTTCACTTATTGCAAAGTTTGAGCAATAGGAAGGGTGATGCAGAAGTGAATTACAAAAGAGAAATGGTTATGGTTTCACACCTTCTTCCTAACCGACGCACCATTTTGCTACGAATTAATTAGTCAATTTTTTAGAAGATTTCATAAGTCATCACAATCTATTAACCATAATTGATTTGTATTTTTGTTCCACCAAAAAATAGATATTATTCTACGTAAGAAACTATTTAATGTTTAATTCGGTTGATATTATCATTAATATAATACACAGAAAACATATATGTTTTTAGGTTATTTTATAATCGACCTCTCACATAAAGGAGACATATTGTTATCTCTAGGTATGCCTTACCGTGTGCATCCTTATTTTCTTTCATACCGTTATTCAGCTTATATATTTTCTGAAACATTTAGTATTTTCTCTAAGTGAAATATCAAAGTAAGTTCAATTCTTAGGAACCTAGTCTCAAATTATAAAAAGAATGTATCATAGGACCTCAAAATCTTTTCAAGCTTTGAAGCCCATAAACATTCAATCCTTCATAAGGTTTTAGAATTGAGTAGCATAAACACAGTATTCATGTTTAGTTGGCTTGTAACTGGCCTAACGTATTATTTAATATGCATATATTATAGAAAGGGTAAATAGCCATGTGCTTGGTAGAGATGATATTTAATACGTCTTATTATTTAATGAGTAAGTTGAGACCGTTGGGTGACATTTATTACTCACCCACAGATGGTATTTATTTAACACGTTAGTTTTACGCTAATTTTATCAATTATACTCTCATAACTATTTTTCACGTATTTACATCAATGTAAATATACTAACCTTAACCATAAATCTTAAACTATAAACCCTAAACTTTAAACCATATACCATAAACACTTAACCTTAAATCATGAACCACAAACCATAACCATTAAAACTCAAACCCCAAACCAATAAACACTAAACCCCAAAACCCAAACCATAAACCCTAAACAAAAAATATAATATAATGATGGCTAAAGGGATTATTTTGCCCCCGAGTTCGACCCAAATTAGCAATGTTGCCCCTTGCGCGAAAGCGCGTTCAATTAGGTTCTTCAGTTCGCACATTGTAGCAAATTAGCCCATTGACTAACGTTGACCGACGGAACCTTAACTACTGCATACATAGTCGTTAATTACATGCCACGTCACGTTGACGTGGCAAAAAATGTTGACATGACATCAATTTTTTTAAATAACTTTTTTCATATTTATTTTTATATTAATTTTTAACCGGCATCATTTGATTGGTTTTTAAGTAAAGAGTTAAAATAACTCATAAATTAGAAGGGTTGGAAATCGAACTCAGGTCTAGTGGGGAAAAGCTTAACGCTTCACCACCAGATCAACCTCTTAACCTTGTCATTAAACACCAAATGTGTTATATAACCTCATTAAAATAGCATGGTGCTTCTTCTTCATCAATCCTCCCACACTGTATAAAACCCGACAACATGACATTATAACTGAAAATATTTCTCTCAGGCATAATTTCAAACAGAATTTTGGCTTCATTAACAAAGCCATGTCTTGAGAAATTTGAGATAACAGAAGTTAAGTGAATAACGAGACCATGGTTGCTTCTTTGAGGCATCTTTCAAGCAGGTTAGGAGCTTCTCGAATACGGTGATTGAATAGCAAGCAGGAACAAAAAAGAAGCCTAAATCAAAACACTTTTCGAAGGATAATAATTATAAATGGTCAATAAAATCAATTATCAAGGACGCAACCGGAATCAGCAATATGGTTTCCTTGAACAGAAAAAATCAATCAAGAAACAAGGATGAAAGCTATGCTGAAATAGCAATTAACTTTCGACTATCTCAAGATGTATTTGCGATGGGAATTTTGGAATTTGGAGAAAATGTCATCATTGTCTATGCTATGTGGATTTCTCATGTATTTCAGATTACAATAGACAATTCTCGTATAAAAATAAAATGGAGGTAATGAAAAAGAAGAAGCACCATGCTATTTTAATGAGGTTATATAACACATTTGGTGTTTATTGATAAGGCTAAGAGGTTGGTCTAGTGGTGAAGTGTTAAGCTTTCCCTCTACTAGGCTTGGGTTTGATTCCTAGCCCCTCTAATTCATGAGTCATTTTAACTCTTTATTTTAAAACCAATCAAATAATGTCACGTGTCATCATCTGATTGATTAAAATTTAATATAAAAATAAATATAAAAAGTTATTTTTTAAAATTAATGTCACGTCAGCATTTTCTACACGTCAGCGTGACGTTGCATGTAGCTAACGACTATGTAAGCAGCAGTTAACGGTTACATCGGTCAATATTAATCAAGGGGCTAATTTGTTGCAATGTGAGAACTGAAGGACCTAATTGAACGTGTTTTCGCGCGATGGGCAACATTGCTAATTTAGGTCGAACTCGGGGGCAAAATAACCTTTTAGCCTATAATAATCAATGTCGAAATAAGAGAAAAATATGAAGCTAGAATGTTAAAGGCAAAATGGTACATTTATACATAACTCTTATCTTTTAACTTTGTCCCAAATTTCATCAACCAAATACCTTGATGTATTAACAATCATCTTTTATTCATCTTTTTAATACACGTGTTATTTAATACAAGACACCTCTCTTACATTCGTTGTACTAAACGAGGCACTTGTGCCCAAGTCTTTTGCAAGATGGAAATTGTTTTTATAAAAAGCTTGTGATACACATAATTAAATGAAATTAAAGAGCTTGCCAGAGATACCACGAATGCAAATTATGTTTTTGTTGTTTACAAACCCTTTTCGAATTTTATTTTTCTATCAGATTATAAACAAAATACGAGAGTGATGTATAAGATATATCACAATATTTGAACATACTTATTTGGACAGGGTTGATGGGTGATCAAGAAGACTTATTTCACTTGGGAGGGGTGCAATTCTTAGGTTTCGCCAAGTGAGATTATTTGTGCCATAACTTGTGGTATTTCTTTTGAGTTTTATCATTAATAAATTAACTCTTGTTTTACAAAAGAATATTTTTTATTTTCTTTTTTATTTTATTAGTTTATTTATTCAATGCATTAAATTGTATTGCATTGACCGATAATCAGAACATACTAACATAAACCCTACTTAGAAACTTTAAAAGTTCTTAAATTTTGAACATTTTATTTTATAGACATGTGGTTATTGTCACGAGGCTAGAATTTCAACCTAGTGAACCGTCAAAACACTAAGACTTTGATCAACGGAAGAAAACAAATGAGAAGACAAACAAGAACTCAAAGAAGAATGAAAGAACAAAAAATAGCTTTTAAAGTAAATGCCTTGATTACTCAAATGAAGGATGATACAAATAAGGTGAGGATGACCTCTAATTTCTCCCATTTACATCTTTTGAATGTTTACATGTTCAAAAGCCACCTACTACATAGAAATCTATGAAAAAAATCATATGTTCACATTGGTGTTCACACTTTGTATGGAAATTATCTCCTTTATTCACATTGATCTAAGTAAATAAATCTTCTAGAATCCTCCATAGACATAAGTCTAGTGATCTATTTAAGCCTAAAATCTTCTTACGAACTTTTTGAACAACTATGTGCACTTGTTAAGTTAAGCATGCTATCACGTCCTAAAAAGACGATGGACGTTAATGTCACATCGAAAAGAAAATTTTGAGATATAAAAATATTTGCGCTGCACGTCCTATCATACATATCTTTTGAAAATTTGGTAATAGTATGCGTTAGTACACAAAAACATTTAGACCAAAATATTCTATCGAAGATATAAAGTGCAGAAGTTATGGCTAATACTTGATGCTAACATAATTCAAATCATAATTATACCAAGGTCAAATTTCTAAATATATTTCATTTATCTCTTTGTGAGCTACGGATACCCATAGTCCTAGTGACAAATGTAAAAAAATCACAAATGTTAACCGGTGGCTTGGTTGAAACAAAAATTATACTTTTAATTCGGTGGCTCCAATGTTTTAAACCGATGACTCAGTTGAAACCGATTTCTAAGTACATAGTACAGGTTGACATGATCAAAATTCAAAATCCAGATTCTAGTTCCGTTTAAACCATTAATAACTAGACTAACAAGTCTCATCTCCTAATTCATTTTCTACAAATTTGACCGATTTTAGTATGGACCATTTTGTAACCAAATCAAAAATTTAAGAATCATTTTATAATTACCCTTTATTTTATATCCTTGCTACGCTATGGACAAAATATTCACGGCACATGTGATGGTGAAAGTACACATGAAAGTTTTTGGATATTATAACACAACCTTGCATCCCATTAATTCTAATTCAACCATTTAAATTGGTGGCTAATAGCAATTTCTTTTCATTCTATTCTATTCTTTTAAGCTGGTAAAATCTTAAAGAAGTTGCCATTTGTAGTTCCAACTTGTTAAATTCTTAAAAGTTAAAGATCAGAATCTTTTCAAAAGTAATACTAATACGTGTTAAAGTTTTAATGAGAATAACAACAAGTCTATAAAACAAAGGATTCAAAATTTAAGAATTTATAAAGTTTCTAAGTATGATTTATGCTAGCAGTACATTAAATAATATTCGGATTTTCACTCAACACATTGCAATATAATACATTGAATAAATATAACCTCAATATGTTACATATAAGATATACAAAAAGAAAATTTACAACTTTAAAATGGTAGAGGCTGCGCGAACGCAAGCCCCCACTGCCACAGATTATGATAGGTTCACCTGTTTGGGGAGATCTTAGAGTTACACCTCTAACAAGTGCAATGGAGGTTACAACCCTAAGCCACGAGTTTTCTTGATCAGCCAATGACCCTGTCTAGGTAAGTATGTTCAAATGTTGTGATATGCTCTCATCATATACACCGTTCTCAGTCTTTTGTCTAGGAGATGATGGGGATGTGGGATTTAAGTCAATATTGTGCATTTGGAAATGGTTAAAACACATTTTAACTCTCATTTTCCCTAAAAGGATTCTTAAAATATCTCTTGCAAGCTCTTTAGTTTTGTTTAATTTTGTGTACCACAAGTTTTTCACAAAATAATTTCCATTGAACTTGCAAAACACTCCTATGTTTATGCTACTCAATTCTAAAACCTTTCTAACGATTGAATGTTTATGGGCTTCTAAGCATGAAAAGATTTTTTAGGTCCTATGCTACATTCTTTATATATATATATATATATATATATAATTAGAGATTAGGCTCTTAAGGATTGAACTTAAACTTTGATCTCTCACAAATCTTTTGATAACTATAGGTTGGAAGGATCAATAGGCTTAGAAGACGTATTTAAGTGGGTTTGATCTCACGTCCTTCTATGTATTGTCCTAACAACAATATCAACTGACCTGAACTAAATCAATATAATTTGTTGACATAATTTTATTAGCGAAAAAATTAAGCACTTAATCGTATCTCATGTCGAATAATGTCTATTTTTCGGTAGAACAGAAATATACATCAATTATAGCCAAAAAATTGTGATAAAAGTGGACTTTCATTAATTTGTAGCAAATGGTGAGTCGGGTAGGGAAGAAGTTCAATTTCTCTTTTGTAATGCACTTCTGCATCACCCTTGCTATGGACAAATTTTTGGCGAGTTTCCTACACATGCCTTGTTGATAATATTTGTTAGATTGCCCTATGAAACCAGATTTCGATAGTGCTGGTTCAAAGAGTACTTGCAATAAGTGAAAATTACCTTCAATATGAAAGAAAGAAATCTTTGGGATTGATTGGAAAAGATAAAGACGGTAAGACAAAATTAAAAGTAAAAAAAAATTAAAACTGAGAATTGTAGGGCTTTACCCCAAAGGGTGCCCTTCCAGAAATTCTCAAAGGCCAGGGAAGAACCCAGGCCTAAGAGGGGGTTTGGAAATAGTTTTCAACCAGCAATAGACGTTCCTCAGTTAAAACCTCAATAGTTGCGTCATTGCTAGGGGTATAAATAAACAGAGCATTTAACTACCCGTTCGTATAATATTCGTTTATTAAGTTAAATAAACGAGTATGAACAAATTTTTTTATGTTCGTTTAATAAACAAACGAACACGAATAGACATGTTGAAATGTAAGTTATATTTTGTTGCTTTTGTTTTATTTATTTATTGTTAATTTTTTTGTGGTGTTAAAATTTTGGGTGTTAACTTATATTTTATTAAAAGTTGACGGAATCAAATGACGGTGTCAATTTCTATTAAAAAATCTCAATTTTTTTTAAACTGGTGTCAATCTCATTTTAAAATGGTATCAATTCACCTTTTTCATATATATATAATATACATTAAAAAAAATCTCAAAAACTTTAAGGGTGTCATTTGACACCCAAATTGGCCAGCTCCCTCCGCTCATGCTTAAATGTGAACTTAAACGAACACATTCGTGAATACTTAAACAAACACGTTCGTGAATACTAAACAAACGAACATGAACACCTTCAAAAATAAATAAACGAATACAAACACAACATTAAAAATTTAAACGAACACGAACCGAAAATGAATACTTTTAAAATAAACAAACAAACATAAACACAATCTTATTCGTTAAAGCTCGGTTCATTTACCCCTTACTCATTGCCCCAAGCGCAAAGATGCTTTCCTCCGTGCTCCTTGGCTCCCTTTTACCATACATGCATGACTTGTCAATTTACTTTCCAGTCGACGTGGGATATAGGGATCATCTATTTGCCCCAACCATTTCACTCGTATTACATTTATATTTTAAATTTAGTTATTATAATTAAACATCAAAGACAATTCATTTTTTTGACAAATCATAAATTTAATTATAATTTTATCTAGAAGAGAGGAGAAGAAGACTTTAGGGGAAGAAAATAGAGTATTCTTAGTGGGTCTAGAACCCATTACTTAAAGGAATATGAGAAACAAAGATAAACAGCTTGGCCAACCGACCAAATATAATGAACTCATCCTCTTTATCAGTTAAAAAGTAAATAAATTCAAAAATGTCAATTATAAATATACAATAATTTATTTTTTTTGAAAAAAAAACAATATTTAGTTAAATCATATATGTATATATATAATAACTAATGTTGTTGTAACATAGCGAACAACATAAAAAAATCGTCGGTTTGAAAAAATCAAATTAACACTAATATAATGTCGTTTTGAAATTCTATAAGAGCTAAAAAATATCCATTTTATTCTTCTTTTTTCCCACTCTTTCCTTCAACTTGTCCGTACCAATCTACATTCCAGCACATGCACAAATGATTCCTCTTCTCAAACCTCAATTTGATTGCCTCAAATTCCCCGTCATTAAAGTTGTTGTGACATAGCAAACGGCACAAAAAATCGCCGTTTTAAAGAAGTCAAATTAACACTAAAATAATGTCTTTTTGGAATCCTATAAGAGCTAAAAAATATCCATTTTATTCTTTTTTTCTTCCTCTCTTTCTTTCACTTTGTCCGTACCAATCTACATTCTAGCACATGCACAAATGGTTCCTCTTCTCAAACCTCAATTTGATTGCCTGAAATTCCCCGTCATTAAAGTCATCGACCAAGAGGAAGCCGAGCTTTTCTATGTTATCGTCTTTTCTTGTTTGAGATTGATTGTTAACATGGGTCGCCCTCATGATTCTGGGTCGGGTTACAACGATGAGGAAATACAAGATCAGTTGGTGGATTGGTTCAAGAGGAAAGAGTATTGGAAGATGAATAATAGGTGGAATTTGCATCAATAGTTTATCATAGGCAGTGCCACAAGATCTTATAGAGCTAAGGAATTTGCAGAGAATGGGTTTGGGGAACAATGGCCTTGGTGGGTCCCTATCGATCAATATGTTCCTTGGTGAGGGTGAGGGTGAGGGTGAGGGTGAGGGTAAAGGTTGGGATTAAGGTTAGAGTGATTAAAATAGGAGTAATGTCAAGTTTTAATGGTAAAGAGGAGTGAGAAGAAAGTTAAATGATGAATTTAGCAATTTATCTAAATAAAATGTTTTTTGCGGCTTTTTTCTTAGGATATATTCACCTGCTCCTATGATGCTTGAGAAACGCCGTACGTCTATCTCCTAAGATACAACAACAGAATAGGCATAACAGTAGCACGTGATCAACGAACCGTAATCTCATCTTCTTCTATCACCGAAAATGTTTTCAAAAAAATCATAGAGCAAAGGCAGTTGAAAATTCTTTATGGGTTGTGTGTTTAACGTAGTAGGTTAACAATGTATTTATAGGGGTTTTATATGGGAGAATAATTGAAAATAATATTTTCTGAAATTAAGGTCATTAATATTGTATCCGAATAAATGTAAAAATAAGTCATTAATACTATATATATTTGAATATATTTCGTAAACTGCAAGACAATATCAAATAATATTTGACCACTAATACAATATATTACCATATATTTAATTCAAAATATTTCAAAATGATATGCCACATTTAAGGAAAAAATCAATTCATGGTGGGTAAAATATCCGCAAGCCCTCGAAAGACTCGACCGGTCCGGACATTTGCATCGCCCACGATGTGCGGGTGCGCCCCAAACCAATGGGTTTGGCAAGCTCCGATTTGCACCCCGCGCTGGGCATAATCTCAACCCAAGTCATTCTATGACTAGTAAGTGGGTTGATGTATATAAACAGTTCCATACTTTTTTTGAACAAACAACACTTCTCATTCTTGTTATCCTACCAATGTGGGATATGGGTTATTCATTTCCTTACATAATTCACAAGTACCATGCTTTGAGCATCAATTTCTCATTAATCACTTAACTATTTTAACCATATGAGATACAATTATAAAGATCTTATGGAGTAAAATATAATTCCATAAATTTATCATTCTAATCTCCATTTTTACTCATAGAAAATATGTCTCAAAATTTTCAATTTATCATATTTTTCCTACATTAGCAACGGTCAATTTTGTTAGAAATTAACAAAAAGCCAGTGAATCAAAGTAAAATCAAATAGCTTGTAGATTCGCAATTAAATGATTGATAGAATTAAAAATCAATAGCATCTAACTACTAATCGAAGAATGCACCAACTATATATTCGAAAAACCTTATGAATTAAGATTTTTTTCTTCCTAATTTCATTGCTGCAAATTTAAAACAAGTATTAAAATTATGTATTCTCTAATAGTTTTAGGTTTAATTTGCTTTAGGAATATCCCTGCGCAAAGCCATCTCCAACTCTTTTCATTTTTAATTTGACCGACGGCAGCATTAATTTTAGTACTGGTGGTTTTCTTTTTTTTTTTTTTATACATCGTTTTTATTTATACATTTTTTGGTTTTTTTTTAATTTTTTTGTATTAAAATCTCGTTGTTTTGGATTCTTAGATTCTTACGCACATATTATTGCGCTTGTTTTATCTGCCTTTGTGGCACACTTTTTCTCTCTTATGACACGTTATTCACCTACATTTACGTTAGATTTGTGTTCATGTAGAGTTTCTCACGTTCAGCTCGATTGTTTTGTCTGTGGTCGTTCAGTAGTTTGATCCACTCTTGTAGTTATTTACCGATGCATTCAGATTTATTCAACGAAGTAGGTTGCAAGATTGTTGGTTTCGCTCGCCACTCATTCATTACTTATCAAGCGTCTAGGGGATTCACTTTATCTATTGTGTGTTGACAACGACCTTGGCCTTTTGCCATTCAATTGAGCTTATGCTTATGCATCTGAGCAACAGTAAGAGCATCCTTTATTGGCGTGACTATATTTTCTTTCTTTCGAGAAGGAGGCGAGTCTTTTTATCTTTTTATTTTTTATTGATTGTTATGAATATTATCATATTTGAATCTCCTTGTTTAGCTCTATTTCTAATTAAGTTACTTAGTATCATATTAAAAAAAGTATTAAAATCTACCACCTTCTAACAAGAAGTAAAATAATGGGTAGAGTATATAAATGGTCACTAAACTATCTCAAAAAATACAAAATGATCACCGAACTTTTAAAAGTTATATAATAGGTATTTGATTTTAATTTTTGTTATCAAATGATCCCTGAGTCGTCAACTATTGTTAAATGGATGACATGTTAGTTACAAAAATTTGTATAATAGTACATTTAATAATTAATATTTACATATTCAATCAATCTAGTCCTAATTGAAAAAATTCATTAAATTTAGCCCTCATTAAATTAAAGAATTCAATGTATGATTTCCTTCTTTGAATCAAAGCATGGAATAGTTTCAATGTACGATTTCCTTCTTTGAATCAAAGCATGGATTAGTTCATGCATGATCTCTGGTAACTGAATCAAGCTTAAATCTATCGTTCATAAACCCCAAAACCCGAAAAAGAAACCAAGAAGAACAACAAAATCGGTCAATTCATTACTAAAACAAGTAATAAAATCCACAAGAATCTACCAAATCATTGAGCTATCATTAGACAATTGACTGCAATTGGAGGGATGTGCCAGGTCCATGCAATAGTGCAAGACATGGACGACACTCGAGAACCCCAATAGCAAGCTATTGCGATGGGCACTCTCCCTTTAAAAATAAATTTAATATCATGTGGATGATCAATGACCCACGTATCAGATATTAAACTGATAAGAACAGATACTACACTTGATCTTAGCCAAAAGGCCGAGAAAGGTATGTGTTCACTGGTGTCTCGCTTCCTTTCTTTATCATGCACCTCTGCCTCACCCTTTTCTTGTGCTCTCGATATGGGATTTTGAGCAGGTCTGAACAACTTTGATTATATGTCGTTGCCAAGGACAAAATTGGCAGGATTTCCCTGTTGATGCTGCTGAATTTTCAAACTGAAAGCTTTTGGATCTCTCAAACCAGAGTTTCAGAGTGTTTTGTATGTTATAATAGTAGTTCACTTGCTGCAGATTGTTATAGTCTAATTTCGGAAATTAAACAAGTTGACATTGCAGATGTGTATATGTAGCTTCGAACTCCACAAAAGTATTCAAAGATTTTTTTTCCAAAAATTAAATACGACGTGTTATGGTTTTTTGCGGGTAGAAAAGTAGTCAATACTCAAAAGATATGAACATCTGCACGAAAAACAAATCTGCACATTAAACTAAACGAAACTACACAAATACTCTACGATATCGCATGTAGTAGATAAGGGCAACTTATAAGATATCCTAAAAAGGAAAATTTATAACTTAGAAATGGTAGGGGCTGCGCGAATGCAAGCCCCCGCTCTCACAAATTATGACTTAGGCTCTCTCACTTGGGGAGATCTTAGAATTGCATCCATGTTAAGTGCAATGGATGTCACAACCTTAGGTTATGAGTGTTTTTTATTACCAATTGACCCCGGCCAGGTAAATATGTTTTAATGTTATGATATGTTCTCATCTTATACACCACCCTCTCTTTTTGTGTATGATAGAATAGGGACGTGAGATTTAAGTTAATATTGTGTATTTGAAAATGGTTCAGTGACATTTTAATTCCAATCTTCTCTAAATGGGTGCTTAAACAATATCTCTTGCAAGCTCTTTAGTTTTGTTTTAATTTTTTGTACCACAAGCTTCTTACAAAACAATTTTCATTGAACTTACAAAGCACTCGTATGTTTGTGCTACTCAATTCCTTCTAAAATCGTTTGAAGGTTAAATGTTTACGGGCTTCAAACCTTGAAAAGTTTTTGAGGTCTATCCTACATTTTTTTATAATTCGAGACTGGGTTTTTAAGGAATAAACTTAAACTTTGATATCTCACAAATCTTTTGATGTTGGCCTAAAGAGTGTTGGTCTTTTTTTTTTCTTATTTATCCTATTATTTATTCAAAGTGTTTACTATGTTATGATATGTTGTACTTTTTTTCATATATTGGTGTGATTACATGGTTGTATATGTTCATATTTTTTCTTAACTCTTTCATAAAGCACACACAGGTGCTCGAATCCGAGTCTCTTAGAATAAACATCATCCTCTTTTCCACTTGAACCACTCGTTGGGTTTATGTTGTACTTTTTTCTTTGTTCACATGTATTAAACTTGTTAATGTCTACTTTGAGAATAAGATGAGTTGAAGATCAACTCTATGTTGTGGAAGGATAATAGGCTTACAAGACATATTTAAATGCGTTTAATCTCACGTCTTTTTGTGTATGTAGCAACGATCATATCAACTGAACTCAATAAAGATTATTTTATCAGCAGAGGAATTAAGCACTCAATTATTTCTCATGTGGAATAATGTCTATTTTTCCGTGGAACAAAAATATACATCAATTATGGTTAGAAAATTGTGATGACTTATGAAATCTTTAAGAAGTTGGCTTTCATTAATTTGTAGCAAATGGTGCGTCGGTTAGAGAAGAGGTGTGCAAGATAACCATTTCTCTTTTCTGATGCACCTCTGCTATGGACAAATTATTGGCGAGTTTTCTGCACGTCTTGTTGGTAAATATTTTGAAATTGCCTATGAAACCAGACTTGGTAAGTGCAGGTTCAAAGATTATAAGTGAAAATTAAACTTAGTACGAAGGAAAAAATTCAGGGGAAATGATTGGTGTCATTAACTCTTCCCTAGAGATATATTTTATAGAATGTGCAGCAACGTCGTTTATACCTTAATAGGTTATTATCGTCTTTTTAAAAGACATGTTTAATAGGATATACAACGTCATCGTTTATATATCTCAATACTCTCTTTTTTTCGATGTGGGATTAATTTCCCCGCCTCCAAAACGTAACAAATGTAAAAAAATTTGGAAACCAACGAATCTAAAATATTTCGACCCCTGTGGAATTATCAAATCACTCTAGCTTGTTTTTCCTAATTTCATAGCTGCAGATTTAAAAACCAAAAACTAAAAGCTTCTACCAAATCATTGAGCTATCATCAAATAATTGACTGCAATTTGAGGGATGTGCCAGGTCCATGGAGTAGAGAAAGACATGGACGACACTCGAGAACCCCATAGCAAGCTATTGTGGTGGGCACTCTTCCTAGAAAAATAAATTTAATATCATGTAGATCAATGACCCGCGCATCAAATATTAAATTGATAAGAACAGATACTACACTTGATTTTATCCAAAAGGCAGAGAAAGGTATGAGTTTTACTGCTGGCTTGGTTTCTTTTTTTATTTTGCACTTCTGCCTCATCCTTTG
The DNA here is from genome assembly GCA_019671005.1 of Hibiscus mutabilis. Taxonomy (NCBI): domain Eukaryota; kingdom Viridiplantae; phylum Streptophyta; class Magnoliopsida; order Malvales; family Malvaceae; genus Hibiscus; species Hibiscus mutabilis. Next base: position 16,553 of record JAGYYJ010001915.1, on the reverse strand, counting down.
CTTGTGTTGTCGATATGGGATTTTGAGTAGGTCAGAAGAACTTTTTTTATATGTCGTTTGCCAAGGACAGAATTTACAAATTAAAAGCTTTTGGATCTCTCAACCCAGAGTTTGAGAGTGTTTTTTATGTTATAACGATAGTTAGGAGAAGTTTCTATTCCATTAGAAATTCAGTCATCGGATTTGCAGTTTGCTGCTGCAGGTGTTGGGATAACGGATCAACAACTGCACCGAGCAGAGGAGGAGTTTCGTCCGATGGGATTGAGAGAGCATGAATCCTGGGCAGCAAGAGTTGTCAGGGCCAATTCTATCGATAATGCTCATTTTGCTCCCCAACCGAGACGCCTGCTTTTAGATTTTTTTTTCCCGAAGTGCGGGACCTTCGCCGCAAACCGGAGAAAAAATATGCGTCCACGATGAATTTACAAGATAAGACTATCTCTGCAATTGAGAAAAAAGAAGGGATCCTGCGATTAAGAGGATCAAGAAATCGGGGAAAGAAAACGTTACTTTGGAGGTTGATGAAGCTTCCTCAACCAATTCCGTATTGCACGAAAACAGATTCTTAAACTGTCCACAAGGAAAACATTGGCTTTAGGTAAACGCGTAGGTATCCAATTCATTGGGAATGAAGAAGAAATCATTGCAGATTTTATTAGAGAGGACATGATTCATCAAGAATGATTGAAGAGTATATATGCACCGGATGTTGTCGAGAGATGTGCGGTTAAGGCTGTGGTGGCAGTCTTTCCTTTGTATGAAGTGGATACAGGGTGGATCTTGGTATATCAAGTTGTGGGGGCAAATTTAAAAAAATTAAAAGTCTAAATTAAAATTTTCAAAAAATTTGAAACTTAATGAAAAATTTTTAAAATTTTAATAGGGGAGTTAATTAAAATATTTAAAGAAATAAAAGTTTAATTAAATTTTTAAAATTTTTGAAGGGCCAAATTAAAATTTTATAAATTTAAGGGGTAAAATATAAAATCTTCAAAATTTAGGGGGCCAAAGTCTCTCTGGCCATCAAGAGTAGGGATGGCAATTATACCCATCCCCGACGGGTTCGATCCGATTCAATCTGACCTGATCGGGAAAATATTTTATTATAAAAATCGAATTTCGGGGCGAGGCGAGTTTTGGAAAGAATATAGTCGGGGCGGGGCAGGTTCGGGTTTTAGATGAAAAATATCCAACCCGACCTAACATGGTATTTTTAGAATTTTAATATATTTATGATAATACCACTATATATATATCTTATTTAAGGAATTTTTTTTCTTCCCATTCCATTCTTTGCAATCTCCCGCCTCTTGCTATTCTCTCATTTCCTCTGGTTTTCATTTATTTTTCATTCTTGTTTTTTTTTTTTTACTCGATTCTTCTCTCAATTTGCAGAATTCTTCAGATATGACCCAACGCAAGATTATAAGTGTTCTTTCTTTCCCTCTTATCTACTGTATCTATCTTGTTTTGGGTTGGATTTTTAGATTTTTTCATGAATATTCCTATTTTTTTCTTCATGGTTTCAAAACAAATCTTCAAAATTCCTTTTTGCATGTATTTGTAAATCCATTTTCTCTTCTCCATTCGAATATGTTTGGCTGCCAATGAACTAAATATTTGTTTGCTTTTCTTTTTTCTCTTTGTTTTTTGTTTAAGATTCTCTTTTTATTCATATTTTTTCTTTTCATTTTACATATTTGATATTTTCGCTTTGTTTCCTATTCGTTAGTTTTAGTTTACTGATTCCATGGCTTTAACTTTCAAGATTTCATTTCTAAGTTTCCAGGATTTTATTTTTTAGGTTTTCTTGATTCATATGATCGGGTCGGGGAGGATTGGGGCGGGTATAAATATTTAACTTCATGTTATGGCGGATGTAGCACTAAAAATATTCGCGGCAGGTTGGAGTCGATTTTTTATTTCTAACTTTCGGGTCAAAATCAAAGACAGGACGATTAAGAACCCACCTCTGTTTCGCCCCTTAGTCATCCCTAATCACCACCATTCGCTCCTGAGTGGATAGCAATTGCATAGTAAAAAGCTGCATTGGGTTTCTTGACCTTCATCATCGTGTGCATGGCAGCCGCTCGAAGTGGGTTCCACGAGGAGATTGGCTAAGGGTTTGCCGGGTCTCAGATGAGTTGGGTGATTTTAGATATATGTAATAGGAGTGACCGCATAAGATTTCGAAAAATGAAATCTCATAATGAATTAAGTTAAATGTTTAATACAAAAAATAAAAAATTAATTATGGACTAATAGTAAAATACATGAGGAAAATAAAATGTTATTGTACTTCGTAAATTTGAGTTTTATTATACTCATTTTTATTTAAAAGTCAGTTACCACGAACACAACAAATCAATAAATACTTACTTTTTAAAAAGGGTAAAGTACACAAATGGTCACTAAACTATCTTTAAAAATATAAAATGGTCACCCAACTTTCAAAGTTACATAATGGGCATTAAACTTTAATTTTTATTACAAAATGGTCACTGAGCCGTTAACTGTCACTAGCTGAGAGATGTCGCAACTGCAAAAATTTGTTTAATAACATATTAATCCTCACCCAAATTTTTGTAACTGTAGCGTCACCCACTTAACGATAATTAATGGTTTAGTGACCATTTTATAATAAAAGATAAAATTTAATACCCATTATATATCTTTTGAAAGTTTGATGACCATTTTATATTTTAGAGATAATTTAGTGACTATTAATGTATTTTTTAAAAAATTAAAAATTTTATTTTAATAAATTATACACTACTTTTAAATCTTTGATATGCCCATGCAAACTAGTTGCTTCGGCTATTCTGAACAGCTGGTTGGTGGGCTATATGGAAAGGCTCGTCGATTGCTCAGGTGATGCTTTCAAGTACATTAGTTAGCGTGGTTTTAATTATTGGGTTTTTTAATTGGTTTTTGAGGGTCTTGTGGCTATAGACAGTGGCGGAAGCTTTAAGGGGCAGGTGGGCTACGACTCCCAAAAATTTTAAAAAATTTAAATTTTGTTTTTAAAATTTTGTAAAATTTTAATTTAGCCACTTAATTTTTTTAAAAAATTTGTATTAAGTTTTAAAATTTTAAATATTTTTAATTAAATTCCCTTTTAAATTTTTGAAAATTTTTTGTTCAATCACTTAAAATTATTAAAATTTAGTTAAACCCTTATTTTTTTGAAAATTTTCGTTTAATCTTACAATAAATTTTAAAAATTTAAGTTAATCCCCTCAAATTTTTACTCCAAGTTTCACCACTGGCTATAGATTGTAATATTGCAATAGGGATTATTACGAGAGATGTTAGCTGTCTATTATATTCGGTTGTTTGTTTGTTTCTGCTTTCTAGGGGTTGTTTTTCAGTGATTTCATTTATTACCTCGTTTCGATGTTTTATTTTAATTAAATAAAATCTAATCAGTTTAGTAGGAAAAAAAAAAAAACTTGTTGCAGGTTGTTCATCATGGGAGAGCCACCTGGTGAGTTGGGGCTAGACACGAAGCTAGGAATTAAATGTTAAGACAGCCGAAAATTAAATTTTACTGGACAAATTATAGAGCAATTTGAAAAAAAAATTTAAAAATATCAATAGTAGAATTTAATATATTGACATCGAGTAAAGCAAATTTACTTTCATTTGTACATTTTATCACAATTACATGAATTATTTTATGATATCAAAGTAGGTAAAATAAACTATTATTTGAGATTTTTGCAGAGGTTAAATTAAAAAAATGGATCGTAAAAATAGATTGAAAGAGGTGAGCCGTTGGGGCTAGGCCTCTGCCAGCCCTCTATGTGACTTCGCCCTTGTTTGAGGTGTCAGTTGAAATTCAAATTTTTATGTGTACAATAACACAAAATTAAAATCCATGTATCAAATTACACATTTGAATAAAGTTCATATATATTAATGCAAGGTTTTGCTCAGGGTTGGCTGATAGGAGAGCATTATGAGTGATCACTCAGGGCCCCCAATCAGTCTAGGACCCCTAAAAATAATTATCTTTATTTTTAAATTTATTAGGTTAGGAAAGTCGTCCCATAATGAGTATTTGCAGTGCTTGATGTGGATTAATTAGCCAATGAGTTAGATACCGGTGATTAAAGAAAAAACAATAAAAAACAATTCTCTTTCCCAAATATTTTTTTCCAAAATTGAAGTCTTTCTTTATTCTTCTCTAATCTAACGATAAAAAAATAAATGATAAAATATTATTCAAAAAGAAAATTCTTCTAAAATTTTGTATTTATTGTTCAAAATCAAGATTCATATTATACTTAGTTGCCCACAATTCAATTCCTTCAAATTTCTCTTAACAAAACAATAAAAGAATAATGTATTTGACCGTTTATTCATGTTTTTATAGTTTATTAATGAAATATTAAATTAATTGTTCAAAGTATGAGATATATTTTTATTCTATAAGAGTTCATTTTTGGGTCTCGCACAGGGCCCTGAAAATATCTGAAACGACTCTGGATTTGATAGAATGTTGACCCCCAAAGTGACCTCGTTATCACTTTGAGTTTTTGATACTTGAAGAATTGTTCTATTTTAGTTTGACCCTTGAACTTTCCTTCCATAAAACACACTACCTCACTTCGTTTTTTCTTTGTAAAAAAACCCACGTAACATTCTAGGAACATGTCATGTAACACATAATATATATTAAATTTAAAAAACTTCAAAATAATTCTATTAAAATATTTCAAATTGAAAAACACAAATGTTCATATTTTCTAAAATTTTTGTAAATTGTAAGCTTTTGGATTTTTCTTATTTTTTGAATTTATTAAAGATATTTTTGCCATTTTTTTGAATTTAATATATATTATATATCACATGACACATTTCTAAAATATCATGACTCTTTTAAACAAAAAGCTAAAGTAGTGTAAACATGTTTTAAGAAAAAAATATAAAAATCAAATCGAACAAAAAAATATTCAAATATCAAAATGACGACGAGATAAAACTTTAAGATCAAAATCTTTTTCACCCTAAATACATTTTCTTAAAAAACATAAGACAGCATAAAAAGGCCCATCTTATGTTCAAAATAAATAAATAAGTAGGCTCATCTCTTTAAGCCCAATTTAAATGAAAAATAAAAATAGACGGGACGAACTCACCAAACACCTAAAGAATTCAAAAGATCTTTCCAGAAGCATAGAATCTCTAGTCGTGGTTAGACCATTCGGAACTCGCTTAAAAACTTTATAAAAATAATAGAAAAGAATACTAAAAAATAAAAGAGTAAACTACACCCATAACCACTAAATTATGTAATAAGTTTTATTTTGACCATTGATCTTTTAATTTTGTCAATCAAGTTATTTAACTATTTAAATGATATCAATCGAGTTGTTGACAATTAAAAATTAACGGAGATGCTAATGTAATAGTTAAATAAATTTGTATAATTATATATTTGATCCTTATTATTTACATAATTTTATTATTTTAGTCTTAATTTTAATTCAATTCAATAATTATAATCATCCAAACAAATTGTAACACATGTCACTATATCATTAGTCTTGATTTTATTTTTTTCAATAAATTTCTTTTCCTCCAACCAATACCGTGAAATGTGTCATAATATGGTATTAAATTAGGACTAATGATACGGTGACATGTGTTACAATTTTTTAATAAATTTATTTTTTAATAAAATTAAGACTAATGATATAGTGACATGTGTCACGATTTGTTTTGAAGATTAACTTTATTAAATTAAATTAAAATTAGGATAAAATTGATAAGATTTGTAAATAATAAGAACCAAATATGTAATTATAAAAATTTATTTAACTGAAATATCAATACATCTGTTAATTTTTAACGGTTAGTGACTTGATTGATATCATTTAAGTAGTTAATTGGTCTGATTGACAAAACTGAAATATTGATGGTCAAAATAGAATTGATACAATATTCCAGTGGTCATGAGTGTAGTTTTCCCTAAAATCATTGTTTATTTTTTTAATTAGAAAATATAAAAAATTCGACACAAATCCTTATTAATAAAACGCCCTTTATTGACTTCCTGACTCCTGAGGTTGTTTCCATGTTCTCTCTCGAACGTATACGAAACATTTCTACTACTCCTTTAGCCCCTTTGAAGGTATGATCGCCGGCCTTTGCACTTTAGAGTTACGTCGATTTTATTGATTGTTGTTGTTATTGCATTTATTTTTCTGTCGGGAATTTGTAGATCTGTTTGGTTCTAGATTTTTTCTCTTCAGATTTAGCTGTTTCTAGAGAATCAGGTAGTTTTATTACTCGATTTCTAATTGTTTCGATTCTTTTGGGATGAAAAACAGCCCCTTTTAACGGGGTTTTCCCTTTCTTTTTTGGTGTATTTCTTCAGATTCAACTCATTTTTCTCGTTGGAAAATTTTTGATGTTAAAAGTAGTTATTTTAGGTTGATTTGAACGCGATTTTGAGTTTGTCATAGCAAGCAGTTTTCATTTCTGATTAATTTTAGTTAAAAAGCGGAGTGTTCATTTTGGGTTGATGTGTAATTGTAAAAGTTGTAGGGTTTGTTTCTGATTGTTTTATTTATGTATGTGCATTACTTATGTATATATTTACTTTTTTTTTTTTTTCAACGTAACTGTTGTGATTTTAGCTTACAAAGGTGTTTGTATCTCCGCTTGCATGTAGTTAGCACTTGCCTCTGACCCTTGTATAGTTATTTTATTTGGTTTGTGTTCATGTGTGAAAGATTAACTCCACACGAGTCTTAAAATGGGAACGAAAGGGGTGATGTTTATTGGATCTTTTAAAGATCTTTATTGAATGTATTAAAGAGCAATCGCTCTATGAGTTCAACCCCGTGTAAGTTGACATGAAATCTTGAGCAGCAATTTATTGCTCATAAAAAAATTGAATATAATTATATCACCATGATTGGTGCGAGGTGTTACTAATTAATTGTGCAATTATGGTGCTCCATTAGCTATATTTCATGACGTCTTGAACTCAAGCCCATTGAATTTGACATGGAATATTGAGCAGTGATTTTCGCTCATAATAAGTGAATATATATCACTGTGATTGATGTAATATGTTACTTGTTAAATATGCAATTAGTCCAGTAGCTAGGTTTACTGTTTTAATGTTTTTATGGATGTATATATACATACACAGACATAAATACATATATATTATCTCATTGCCTTTTGTTTTATTGGATTCCAGATTGATTTTATCTATAAAGTAAACTTGTGCAATTTGTGCTGAAAATGAGCGTTGTTGGGTTTGATTTTGGCAACGAGAGCTGCATTGTTGCTGTTGCTAGGCAGAGAGGAATAGATGTCGTGCTTAATGATGAATCAAAGCGGGAAACTCCAGCTATTGTTTGCTTTGGGGACAAGCAGAGGTTCATTGGTACTGCAGGGGCAGCATCTTCTACAATGAACCCTAAGAATTCAATTTCTCAGATAAAGCGGTTAATTGGCCGTCAGTTCTCAGATCCCGAGTTGCAAAGAGATCTCAAGTCATTCCCCTTCAATGTCACCAAGGGCCCTGATGGATATCCTTTGATTCATGCTCGGTATTTAGGTGAAATGAGAGCCTTTACCCCAACCCAAGTTTTGGGAATGGTTTTATCAAATTTGAAAAGCATAGCTGAGAAGAATCTGAATGCAGCTGTGGTGGATTGCTGCATTGGAATTCCTGTTTACTTTACTGATCTTCAGAGAAGGGCAGTTTTAGATGCTGCAACAATTGCAGGCTTACACCCCCTTCGCTTGATTCATGAAACTACAGCAACAGCATTGGCTTATGGTATTTATAAAACTGATTTACCTGAAAATGACCCATTAAATGTTGCCTTTGTTGATATTGGACATGCTAGCATGCAAGTCTGTATTGCTGCCTTAAAGAAGGGGCAACTCAAGATCTTGGCTCATTCATTTGACCGCTCTTTGGGTGGTAGGGATTTTGATGAGGTTCTGTTTCAGCATTTTGCTGCAAAATTTAAAGAGGAATACAAGATTGATGTCTTCCAGAATGCTAGGGCTTGTATTAGGCTTCGAGCAGCTTGTGAAAAGCTAAAGAAGGTACTTAGTGCCAATCCTGAGGCGCCTTTGAATATTGAGTGCTTGATGGATGAGAAGGATGTTAGGGGTTTCATTAAGAGAGAGGAGTTTGAGCAGATCAGTGCTCCAATTTTGCAACGTGTGAAAAGACCACTTGAGAAAGCTCTTGCTGATGCTGGACTTGCTGTTGAAAATGTTCATATGGTTGAGGTTGTTGGCTCAGCCTCTCGTGTTCCTGCTATGCTAAAGATCCTCACAGAGTTCTTTGGTAAAGAGCCTAGGCGCACAATGAATGCTAGTGAATGTGTTGCAAGGGGTTGTGCTTTAGAATGTGCAATTCTCAGTCCCACATTCAAGGTTCGAGACTTTCAGGTAATTTTCTACCAAGTTATCATGAGAATTTTGTTGTCTGTATTGAGTGTTATCTCAGCTGTGCATTTTCTTGGTTCATTACTTGGATGGCATTTGATTGTATTGTGGTATGATTTCAAGCTGTTACTTTTCTTTTTCCCTTGATTTTAGTTTTTTCCTTGTACCTTTTTCATTCCTCATATTCCCATTGTTGTTGCTACCATGTGGTATGGTCAATTTCATGTCCTTTTCCTCCTTTTGCTGTATTTTGTACACAGCTGACCTCTTAATACATTTGATTTGAAAAGGTCAATGAGAGCTTCCCTTTCCCAATCTCACTATCATGGAAGGGTTCTGGTCCAGATGCTCAGACCGCTGGAGCAGAAGAACAACAACTGGTTTTTCCAAAGGGAAATCCGATACCCAGTGTCAAGGCTGTGACATTCCACAAAACAAGTACTTTCACGGTTGATGTTCAATATTCTGACGTTAGTGATTTGCAGGCCCCGACGAAGATCAGTACTTACACAGTAATTAATTCATAAACCTTAATTGAACTCTTCTGATTAGCTTTTGCCATCTTTTTTCGTCAGCTTGAGACTAACTTGTTCCTTGTTCAACCATTACATTTGTTATAATTTGTGGCATTGGTTAAATTGCAGATTGGGCCTTTTCCAACAATAAGAAATGAACGACCAAAATTGAAGGTCAAAGTTCGACTGAATTTGCATGGGATTGTGTCCGTTGAGTCAGCAACTGTAAGTGGTTGTTGGATTAACTTAAAATATAATTATATCTGAAATGTTTTTTTTCCTCGCTTTCCTGACATGTTGTAAGTTTAGCTCTTGGAAGAGGAAGAAGTTGAAGTTCCAGTTTCAAAGGAGCCTCAAAAAGAAGACTCTAAGATGGAGACTGATGATGCACCTAGTAGTACTGCTGCTCCCAGTGCCAATGAGACGGATGTTAACATGCAAGATGCCAAGGGTACAGCTGATGCAGCAGGGGTTGAAAATGGTGTTCCTGAGTCTGGTGACAATCCTGTGAAAATGGAGACCGACACTAAAGTAAGTGATTTTTATTTGTAATATATGCATGAATTGCCTGAGTTGATGGTGTAGCCTTTTGAGGCAGGCTTACCCCCGATCCCAAAATGTGTAGAGTGGTTGTTAGTTATGTGGAATACTTTTGGAGCGATGGTTTCTTGCGTGGTTTGGCTGGTTGATTTATGTTTGCTGTTCTGCCTGTCACATAGGTTGAGGCTCCCAAGAAGAAGGTGAAGAAAACAAATGTCCCAGTGGCAGAGTTGGTCTATGGTGCAATGTTAGCTGCAGATGTTCAAAAGGCAGTAGAGAAGGAGTTCGAAATGGCTTTGCAAGATAGGGTTATGGAAGAAACCAAGGATAAAAAGAATGCTGTTGAGGCGTATGTATATGACATGAGGAATAAGGTACAATGTTGTCTACTAATTTTCTGAATTCTATAACTGTTTCTTGGCTGTTATGATCTTAAATCTAATTATTCCTTGTATCTTCACTCACCAGCTTAGTGATAAATACCATGATTTTGTTACTGCTCCGGAGAAGGATGAGCTTATGTATAAGCTTCAGGAAACTGAGGATTGGCTATATGAAGATGGAGAGGATGAAACAAAGGGTGTTTATGTTGCCAAGCTTGAAGAGCTTAAGAAGGTAATTCTTGTTCTTCTTTAGTCTTCTCAACCGATTATAGACATCATGTACCTGACAGATTGTCTTAATTTTGAAGCAAGGGGATCCCATTGAAGAACGTTACAAAGAATATACTGAGGGGGGATCTGTCATCGATCAACTTGTTTACTGTATTAACAGTTACAGGGAGGCTGCCATGTTTAATGATCCCAAATTTGATCACATTGAAATTGCTGAAAAGCAAAAGGTAGTGGCTTGGTCTTTTAACACGCTTCACTCCATTCTGTCGTTGATTAAAGTCTAATACTTTTGGTGCATTGCAAATATAGGTGTTGAATGAGTGTGTGGAAGCTGAGGCCTGGCTGAGAGAGAAAAAACAGCAGCAGGACCAACTTCCCAAGTATGCCACTCCAGTTCTCTTGTCAGCTGATGTGAAGAAAGAAAGCTGAAGCACTAGATAGGTAACACCACTGTTTCACATGCTTGAGGTTTTGTTTTCAGTATGTAGATTAGTGTTCACTATAGATGTTCATGTATACATTTGATATGATGCCTGGTGCTGAGATATGAATTTGCATTAAACAGGTTTTGCAGGCCGATAATGATGAAACCTAAGCCAACTAAACCAGCGAAACCAGCCTCGCCTGAAACACCGGCAACCCCACCACCTCAGGGAAGTGAGGGTCAGCCCCAGGGTGCAGATACCAATGCTAACCCGAATGGAAGCCCCAACTGCAACAATGTGCCCAGTGAAAATGCAGTGCCAGGTAGCGGTGAGGCACCTTCGGCTTCTGCAGAACCAATGGAAACCGACAAATCAAATGGTGCTTCTGTTACTGCATAAATTATTAGCTTGGTGGTGTGCGTTCTTATGTATAACCACTATTTTCGAGAAAAAGCTTGAGACCCCCAACTCTTGGTCATCTTGGATAGTTTATCGGTTGTGTTATTTAGGATCGTAATTTTCAATTCGTAAAGCCTTCTCTTTGCATGGCCTGCTGAGATTTGTTTTTTTTATTGAGATCGTCTTTAGAATCCTGGTTTTATCAAAAGAGGATTTTAAGAGAAGAAAGATACACCAGTGTTATGGTTCCCTTGGTTACATTTTCTGTTAGTTGGAGGCTAAAAGTTCACACTTTTGAAGGTATACCAAGTGCTAAATGTTTAGGATTTGTGGTGGGATTAGTATTCAACAATTCTGCTGTGGGTATTGTTTTCGGATTTTCTTCAATTCAGATTTTTCACATTTTTTCTGGATGTCTATTCTTTTGATATGTTTGACCCCCCCCCTTCCTCAACTTATGTATCATCCCTCTCGAAGTTCAATAACGTCCCAAGTTTTTGGATTTTCGATGATTGACTGGATTTCCCATGCAACGAATACATCCACTCCAAGGCCAGATTTTCCAGTTTTGGGATGTTTTTTATTTTCTCTAGCATATCATTGACGTTCAATCACGTCCAAAGTTAGTTTTGTACCGACCCATTTGTGTTTTAGACCGGGGGAAAGTATCGATAGTTCTTCGGAGAACCGTCATCGAATGATTTCAAAATAGGAAGGACGATGGAGAATTTAGTTTATAACTTGAGAAGAGACCGAATTGGTTTGAAAAGGAGATCTTTGACATGGAGAAAGGATGAAAGGGACCAGAGGCCCAAATTTTCCATTCACTTGTATTGGTGTCTTAGAAGGGTAAAGATGGACATTTCTCTTCCTCGCATCTTTTCTCAAACAACAAAGATAAGAGAGGTTTGGGATTTCTCTTCATGTGGAAGCTTTGAAATTGGTTTTATTGTATGGTTAAAGATGATATCATAGTAATTCTTGGTCTGAATGTTGTTTTGAGGTGTATTGGAGCTCAAGAGTTGGAAAATGGGTGGAATAATGGAAGGAGGCTTTATGGATGAAGAGGAGGTTAATGCTCTGATTTTCGAGATTTGGAAGCCAAAATGAAGGGGATGAGATCTAATACATTAAACATTATCATACACGTGTAGGATTCATTGAATAATAATAATAATGAAAAAATAAGGGACAAGAACTTGACTCGTATTAAGGTCAATGAACTTTGAAATTAGTAAAAGCTTTGTGAGTTGAGTTCTAGGATTTTTTGTGGTTTGGGTTCTTGTTTTAGGGTTAAAAATGATGAAATCATAAAGGAAAGAAGAAAGAGTTTTGATTCAGTGTCATCATCGATTGGAGAAGATGGAGTGACATTGACACTAATCAGTAGCGGTGTAGGTTAAAGATAAGAGAGCTTAGAGTTTAAGTTGATATTTTATCTAAAGTTCAATGCTCAGATTAAAAATTAATTTTACCAACGTGATTACAGCTAATGGCTGAATGACTAAATTGTAACATATCAATAACGTAAATAATCAAAACGATAAAAAAATAAGACAGTGAAAATAAAAGTGATCTCCATAGTAATTTATCTTTTCTATTTTTGTGTAAGCAAGTGAAAACCCCAGATGAACTTACCAAAAGCTGTTTCATCTTATTCAATCCCTCATTGTCTGTTAAATTGGCACTTGCAGTTTCTTTATTAGGTAGGGGCCAACACTCTACACCAAGCACTTCTAACACCATATACACGATGACGTACGGTACACTTATATCCTCTGTAGGTATATTATGTGGTGATGATCCTGCCATTCAAAGAATGGACAAATAATAGGTGTAGGGGCGTTGGAGAAATTTGAGGACTCGGATCGGACACACAGATCACTGCACTACCTTCCCATACTTGCACTTTACACTGAACCAGACAACACCAAGACATCTAAGCACTCAGCCATTCACCTGAAAAAGAATGATGTTACCTATGTGCGGTCTATGTTTTCCAAGCTTGATCGTCAGTGATTGTTAAAAGGGTGAAAGGATCTCAGGAGAACTATACATGCAATTGTGCAAGTGATAATGGTAGTAACGATCTTCTCTAAATTCAGTAAAAGTTTCTACTTGACTTCGAACGGAATGGTGCAGTCTGACAACCGTGTTACTATTGTCTATCATAATAGCAATTTGCAAAAGGCTCCAATATAATTATACAACAACATTTAGCAGTCAAAATCAGATGATTGTTATAAAGAAGATAACATGGTTTTGATTACCCGCTAGCATTCTCGGCAGAGACATCATTCGCCTCGTCGTCACTGCGCTGCATTTTTGCAATTTCAGCCTGCGCTCTCTCCATGATCTGCCTCTTCTGCATTTCCAACTCCCTGTGAAAATCCATTCTCATCTGCTCTAATTCCGACATCTGCTGCCGTTTACTATTCTCAATCTTTTCATATATGTCACTAAATTTCTGAATCGAATCTGCAAGCAGTCGGACCGAAGAACCCTCACCAGATTGCCTTCCGAATCTTCTCTTTTTAGGTGGCAGTCCATCTGAGACATCCTCTTCTCCATCAGTGGATTCAGAATTTGCAGGACTATCCCTCATTTCATCCAAACCATTTGCACGGTTCAAATAAACCCGGGGGTTCAGGAATACATATTCACCCGAGTCAAAGCCGCAAGAGAGCTGGCCCCGCTGTGGAGGAGTTGACATCAACATATCCATCTTCTTGAAATAAACCCATTGGCTAGTAGTAGCACCGGTCTCTGCCAGCACAGCTTTCTCCTTTTTATATTTCTTCTTCAATGTATCCAACCGGTTCCTGCACTGTGTCTCGGTCCTTTCAATCTTTGAAATCTCTGAAACCTTCTCTGCGACTTCCTGCCATTCCTCGGTCCGAAGACTCTTCCTCCCACATTGCAAAAAGCGGTCACCCCAGGCATCTAGCAAAGCAAATGTCTCATGCTCAGTCCAATCCGTAAGAGAATTCCTCCCACCATACAAGGGCTTTAGCACCGGTGGAGCTGCAACTTCCGGGGCAGTTACTCGAGGAGCAAATTCATAACTTGACACCAAACTCTTCAATTTCCTCTTTTTTGGATGCCTCCCCAAGTCACCACCTTCATTATAATCATCCTCATCATCATCCATCAAGTCTTCATCCTCATCGTCGTCGTCATTATTATCATCCACACCTTTTCCTACATACCGAACACCATTATTTCGGTAAAGATTTTCCTCTTCCTCCCCCAAATCATCCACTTCGTCATCGCGTTGTCGTCGTCATCATCATCATACTGATTCCTTATTGGTCTAGAAAAAGGAACATTTCTTACAGGAAGCTTTTGGCGATTCGAAGAACCGTAACTCTGCCGGTGACTAACAACATAAGGATTTGGAGGATATCTAGCGTCATCCTCAATGTCATCCATTAAAATAAAAAAACTCAGCTCAACAATGAGACAACACTAAAGTATCCCTAACAAAATCCAATCCAAAACTCAAAAAAAAAAAAACTTCTAATTCCAGATGCTTCTCCTGCACCTTAGGATTTTTAATCCCCAATTTGTTTTTCTTTATTCAATCAATCTTCAATAACAACATGACAGATTACTTTTTTGCCAAAAACAATCCATTCTCATCAATATTCCTAAAAACATTGAATCTTTTCTTGATAAAAAAGAAAGAATTGCAAAGTTATGCGTCCACCTTTATTATTGAATCAAATAACAAAAACCCATAAGATTGATTTGAAAAATTCGACTTTTTTCAACACTAAATCATGCAATTCTCAATCTTTCAACAACCAAGTTCACAAAATCAAACCCCCTCAAGGTTAGTTTACCAAATGCAAGAAAGGAAAAGCCAATAAATTTCCAATTCCTTTCTTTTGTCTGATCCCTTTTATTTTCCAGCTGTTGATCACTGATTCATCCTTCACCCACCAAAACAAAAATCAAATTCCAAATAAACCCTCATGAAATCAATATTTAAAAAAACGTAATATCAATTCAGAATCCAGTTTCTAGAAAGAACAACGACAACCCAATCAAAATTTACCTGACAAAGTTCTCAAAATGCCCAAACGTGTATTAAAAATCAAACTTTAATTGAAGATCCAAGAAACAGCTAGCTCAAAAATTAAGGGAAATTGAAACGATTCATTTCTGTTCCTCCCGGGAAGAGGATTTGACACGGAAAGGGAGAAAAACAAACTGTGATTTATGGGCAGCGTAAAAAAACTTGGAAGAAAAAATAAATTATTGTGGGACAAAAGAGGATTGCTGCAATTGTACGCCTTCTTCGTAAATTGTTGGGTAAAGTATATAAATGAACATTAAATTAAATAAAAATGATTTTAGACTACGAAGATTTACAAATTATAAAATGGTCATCAATCTTTATTGAATTTTTACAAAATGGACTTTAAACTTTATCAAATTATTATAAAATAATCATAATTTTTTAAATTTACAATCGCCACAAAAGTTAAGTTTTCGATGAGTGAAGTAATCGTCGATCAATCTAACGATGAAAAAAATCTACTTAATCGAAAGATTAATATAATTTGGTTTCACGTTGATCAAATAGTTGAAAGTGACATATTACAAAATGTTAGTTATTAGTTTCGATTGATTTTAAAGAGATTAAGAGTTTTTTCGATGAGTTTGAATCGATGGAAATGAAGAGAATAAGAAAGGGTAGTTTGATGATATTTTCAATCGAAGAAACCATCAAACAACGATGAAAGAAGATGATAGTCCAATTAAATTTAAAAGTTAATTTTTTTATATGTCACTATTAATTGCCGAATTAATTTGAAACTGAATTATGTTAACTTTATGGTCAAATAGAAGTTTCCAGCCATTAAGATTGACTGACAATCTCTTTGTTGATAAAAAAGTTAATCTTTGTGGTGTTTATCAATTGTTAAAATTAGATTTTTTTTAGAAGAAGAATTTAACGGCTGTTTTCAACGGATGTTTAGTGATGATAGTGAAAATAAATAAAAATTTAGTGATTATAATGTAGTTTTTAAAAATTTAGAGATCAGAATGAAAGCAGCCTAAGAGTTTATTGACTATGGTGTAGTTTAACAACAAAATTAAAAAGAAATATCTGTCTTGATTATCAACCCTCTCAAAATAAAGTTCCACGGACGGCGGTGTCTGGCTAAAGTTTTGTAATTTTTCATTAATATGAAAAATAAGGTTTTCAGAAGCGAAAATTGCAGAATTTGTTCGTGGATACGGCTCTCCGATCTGTAACCCCCAACATTTATCAACCTCGATGGTCATTTCAATATCCACCTTCTTTTTTCTTTTGAATCAAAACCTGGATTTCACTTGGGCTAGCTGGGATCGGGAAAACTTTCCTTTTCCTTTTGTTTTTTTGTTTGCTTCTTTCTATTAGTATTACTTTACCTCAAATTGCATCTGGTTTAATCCTCAGATTCACTCCAAGAAAAGGAGTTGAGATTCGAGTTTGTTTCTCTCAGAACTCACTTATTTATCAGATCCGATTTCGCCAAGTCTCAATTTTGGGCATTGAACCTCAAGTCAGTTTCGGCATTGAATTTTCATTCTTAAAAGTTGGAGTTTTCTTTAACTTCGAATAACTCCAATTGGGC